>WBNH01002858.1:31570-84092 GCA_013401255.1 Urocolius indicus
CTTCAAGACCCACTTGGATGTGTTTTTGGGCAACCTGATCTAGATGGACTTGCTTGAGCAGGGAGGTTGGACTAGATGATCTCTAAAGGTCCTTTCCAATCCTACCTTTATATGATTCTAATAAAAAAAACACAAAAAAAATTTCTTCTTATGCCTATAGAGACCTAATTTGCTTCTTGAATTACTAAAGAAAACAAGAATATATCACTGGAAACCTTTCATTGAATGTACCAAATTCATGTAGCCTTCACTTTCAGCTTTCACAAGTCATTGTCCCTTCAGCTGTGCTATTACTTTATATGGTTTAGCAAAGCAACTAGCTGTGGTTTATTTACTTACAAAACCATTGGTTATCCTCTGAGTTTCAGGTGAAATATAGCTGTTTAAATTTAATACCCATTTAATAAATATTTAACTGTCTTTGGCCAACTCAAACCATAAAAAGCCAAAAAAAACCCCCATCCAGTTATAATTATCAAAAAATATTTATCTTTGTTTCAGTCATATATAAAAAATAGCAAACAAATTACAAAGGGTGGTATCTGTGGGTCCATGCACATATGTTGTGTAGAATGGATACATAGTATTCCCAAAGGATGCATACTTGTCCACAAAGCATGAATAAAGAGAAATGTCTACTTTATCCCTTAGTGTGATGTCTTCCAGCTAAACCACATGTAGATGGTACTATAAGTCTAGTTGTAGTAGACATTGATGGGGCAGACATCAGGCTTTGGCAGGTATCAAAGGGTGTCTGGGCTGTCCTTGAAGGGCTGAGTGGGACTGAGATGAGTATACCACGTGCCCAGTGCCTTTGCCGACCACCCTTTGCCCACCCTGTCTGAGATTCAGCTCTGTGAATGCCACAGGGGGAAGGGGCTGACAGCCCCAGGCAGTACATGGAGGACAAATGGCCCTTGAGGATACATGGAGTGTGTGAGCAGCTTTTACCTCTTTCCTGGGAACAGATTGGGCCTAGGTAGTTCAGCCAGTACTCACTTCCCACCCAGAGTTCAGGAGCCACAGCTTTATCAGTAGCCTGTGCCCAGCTCTGGCCTTGGTGAGAAACAAGCCTACATAAACATCTAATCCCCATCCCTGTCTCCTGGCAGGAGTCCCCAGATGAGACCTGGCCCCACTATCTGTCTTTGCTTGCTGTGCACGAGGGTGGGAGAGTGAGGGCAAGACTCTGCATGGACCATGATCGCCCTGGCTCTTGGTTCCTCACATAGGAGCTTCATCTCACTATGCTTCCTGTGACTTCCAAGGAGGAGGAAGAAAGCATAAAATTTAGATCCTTCATGCACTTTGGTGACTCAAATTCAGCCACACTGCCACCCTGGCAATTTCTGACAAGAGAAGGTTTGAAGGTCCTTCCCAGACATGTCACATGCAACCAGAACTGTTGCTGTGCCCGGCCACATTCATCCAAACCTTCTCTGGAATAGCACTTAAAATGCCACCTAAGCATGGGTGTACCTGTTGCTGCTGTTAGATTTAGACCAAGTTTGGGGTTAAACATAGGCCTGTGTTCAGGTTCAAAATATATTGTGCATATAACATGTGATGGTAAATATATGGTTTTGTCTATACTTCTGGATTTGTAATTTCTTCTCTGAAAAGGAAGAAACAGAGTGAACCTAGAAGGAAAGGAAGTCCTACTTGTGAGGTTGACAGGCTTGTATAGGTAAAGGTACAGAGGAAGCTGGACTGGAAAAGAAGGTAGCAGGAATGAGATGGAGGAGAGTTTCAGCACTGTCAGAGCATGGGGTTGCCTACACTGAGTCAAGCACAAATTTCACTTAGAAGACAAAAAAACCAAAACAACAAAGTAGAATGTATGTAGTCAATGATGACATCAAAATGTCAAAACTCTAAACCAATCCTAATTTAGATATTCTGTAATTTTGAAATGCTTGACTTCACAATCTAGATGTCATTCTTATGTAATTTTTTATATACAAGTTAAAAATTCTCAAGCATAATGTGCAGCATTTCTTATCTTGAACATGGCAAGATAAAAAATATATTCCTCCAGAATATATTTCAGAATAATTTGTCTACATGTCCATCACACTCTGAGAAATATATGAATCTCATAGATGTATTACTGTGGCATATTTGATGTGAAAGAGGTTTTCCAGCAGATGGGAGTTAACAGCCAGTGCAGACCCATCTGGCTTAGTAATGAGCTGTTAATTAGAGAATACTTAAAGAAGAGTTAAGGGTATCTGCACATCCAGACTGAATTAGGACAAGAGATTTGAGCCTTTTTGGCTTAGTCATCAAGTGCTGCAAACAGTAACCATGTCAGGCTCCTTTATGTGAATCAGGTGGTTATGCCCTATGAATGCATGGCTCTTTAACCTTGACAGTTAAAGCAGTCTAGAAACATGTGATTTTATTGAAATGACACACAGTATCTAAAGGTGTCTCTGTATTACACCACTGAGCTTTTAACAAATGCAGCTAAACTAACATCAATTCAGTATGTATCATGATATACAGAGTAATGCAATGAAGATATTGCTACGAGATGCAGGCTAGTGTAAATTTCAGTCCAAGAACTGTGATCAATTGCTCATATGCAGTACTGTTTTGTCAGAGCACCAGGATTACCTTTACCTTGCAGTCCAAAATTTTTGCATTATTCACAGTACTAGATAGTATTTTTTTCCAAGTTAATTACAGTGACATTGAATCCCTGTACAAAATGCTGTACATGTACAAAGTAATATCGTTAGCATTTTGTTCAATGAAAAATATTTTATTCTGGGATTAGTCCCACCATAATTATATCATAAGACTGTTCAGTGACCACTTTAATGTAAGGAGGTGAAGAAACAAAGCTCTGAGCAATGTGTGTGAGAGAAGTGAAACAATTACAAATGCTGAATTTTTAAGTACTAGGTTACAAAATCTTGCTCCAGATGCATCTGAGATGTTATGATTAGTACAGTACTAAGTCACTAGCAAAGGCTTTTAGACTACTTATAGAGTCAAGAAAATGAGCTGTATTAATAGTTCTTACATGGGTAAAGGATTGGAACTATTAAGGAGCTGAGCATTACTGACTGATATGTAGGATGTAGTAAATAAAGTTAATGACTCCCAAAAAAGACAAGCTATTTACAAATGAAAGTGCAGAAGCATTCGGTACAATGAAAGATATATTCCAAAAAGAGATAACTCTGCTGTATTGAGGAGCTTTTGTTTTGAAAACTCATTCTAGAACTTTATTACTAGTACAAGTAGGAAAATGAAGGGTTACATGTTTAGCTGCTCTAAGGTAGTATATCTAGATCAAGTCTATTTTCATTAATAAATCTATTGACAGTGGAAATTACAGATATATGACTTAACTCTAGGTACTGATTATGGAATTTTTCACTAAAATTATTGTTTTGAAATGTTGAAAAGTATGAAAAGTATGTTGCACTAACCTTGTCCTTGGTATTGCATATCTAGGACAATTTTCACCAAGCTGGCAAGAATGTTACCACAGTTAAACGATCCGTGTCCTCTCTGTCCTCACCTTTATCATAAAAGCCCCTATAATATTTTACTCTTAGACTTACCTGATCATTATTTGGTAGCTGCAGGCTTGGATTATATTTGCTAATTTAAATCCACAGACTGGAGGAGTCTTAATAAGTTTCTATCAATTCTTGAGCCATCTGATACTGTCACAAAATAGGTATCAGATTTGCTACCTGCTCTAGTAAACATGCTGGACAGACAGCTTCTTGAAACATTTAAAGAGAATGAAGGTGAACTTGTGACATCTTTGTTTAAGGAAAAACCACACAGGTCAGTGCTAAAAGACATCCTAGACCTTTTCAGAAAAGTATCTTGATAGAGAAAGCTCTCTTTTAATTATTTTATGAGACTGACTATGGAGTAAAGATGAAACTGTGGAATTTATTATCAAAATAAACAACATTTATTCTGAATCTCTTTCAAAAAAAAAATTATTTTGAAAGGTTTAGATGATGTGAAAAATAGAACAACGCTGATTACAGTCCAATTAGATATAAATTAAATGAGGTTATGTGGTTTACTACTCTGCATTTTAAAAACATTCCTTTTCTAATTATGTGGAGACTTAGTAACTTGGCATTTTCTTGAAAAAGTGGTCAGATGGGAACTGCCTTTGAAATTTGCAACATATTTAAATAGTCAAAAATAATCTGACTCCATTATAATATGAAGTACCTGCTGTGTCAGTCAGCAGCATTCTCATAGTTAAAGTATATGCAGTGATAAAATTATGATGAGTTAGCAAGAGCACCATCTCAATATTAATCCAGCCTTTAGACAAATATTGTAATCAAATTTGCATTTTTAGGAGGAAATTATCCTCTCAGTATGTGCTCAAGATATATATGGTATTGACATTAATGTGCTGTAGTGGTTTAGCCCTAACTGTACAATAACCAAACCACCTAGTTACTTACTCTTCCTCAACTCAGCAGGATGAGGAGGAGAATCAAGAGAGTTCTAGAACTTTCTGGGTTTCGATAAGGACAATTTCATAGAACACCACAAAGAGGAGGCAGTTACAATGATGGCCAAAGGACAAAGAAAACCGAGCAATGCGCAGTGTAACTGACAAAAACTGCAGTTCCCGCAATGGCCACAGCACCGCCCCGGCCCGGCTGCTGCCCTTATATCCCCAGCGTGACATCACATGGGATTGAATAGCCTGGCCACGTGCCCTAGAGGCAGCTGGGGAGAGTTAACTCTGTCCTGGCCAAACCCAGGACATGTGCATTGAAAGTAAAATACATTCATAAACACAATTACATTTAAGATTTAAATCCATATAGGGCATGAAATTATAAAATTGTTCATTATTTTTTCCATAGTTCTCACAACGTGAAATGAAGATCCACCTTTACTTATATACACTTTCAGAAGATTGAATGATGCTTAAGAAAGTTTTGTGAGGTTTTGTTTGGTTTTATCATTACCATGGATAACTTCTATTTCTTTAATATTGTTGCTGTTCACTGCAGATCTTAATCTTTATGTAGTGGATATACAGCTGAAATACACTATTGGTACACAAAGCTGCTGAAAATAGTTCTGTACTGAATAGTTACTGAGACTGAGACTAGGTATCCTTAAAAAATTGTAACCTTCAATGGTCAGTAATCTAGCCCTTCGCTGTTGCTAGGTCTTTCTCTCTTTCTGTGAACTTTGTCATTTCCCCATTGCCACTGTAAGAAGGAAGGCTAGTGAATCTTTCCATCTTAATTCTGAAATAGTTATCTTACAGAAAGGCACTACTGTGGGAACAGCATAATGGGAGAACGAACTCTGTTTTCATTTGATGTTGCAGAGGCTCAGCCTGAAACGTCAATACAGTAGGACTGGCACCCAGTCCACTTGGTAGGCTACTGAGACAATTCAGGATTGCCTGAGCACGTGACATTTATTTATTCATCCCATTGAAGTGATTTAGAATTTGTCTTGCATCAGTTAGTAGAGGGGGAAAAATGCTTTTCCTTAGAGTCAAAGAAAAGAAAAGCTTAGGTCTGTCTTTTTCTCTAGACAGAAATTTCTGTATCGTAAATGATGTTCTTGCCATTATGTGTGCACCTCTGAAAAAAAATCCTCAGTAACTTGATCGATGTCATAGGTTGTGTCTCAGTGTGAAGCTGTTTAACACAAAAAGAGTTAATAGATTTTTACTCAGATATATATTTTAATTTATAACTGGTCTCTGAGACAGAGATTTTGTGTAATATGCTTCTGTGTTTGAAAGGCAAAAGCATGGTTTCATATGTAAGAAAAATTTCTTCTTTTACCAACATATTACACATAGAATATTGAAAAACACACCTGTGAAAACTGAGCTTTTCATTTGAGTTTTCCATTTCTGAATGAGGTGTCAATATTGTTAGAGATGCTGTCAATTTGATTATCTTTTGCTACTCTATGTTTGAAGAAGTGCTTTAGGGAGAAAAAAAAAAACAAAACAAAACATGTCCAGTCACTTGTCTCCTTGAAGTCTGGTCTCAGATAAGCTAAAGCAGACAAGTAACTAAAGTTTCTCTCTTCCCTGAAAGTAGAGATTGAAAGATTTAGGGAACATGGAATTTTCACACAGCTTTATGAAATCCTGCTGGTTTGGTTGCTAAGCAGATTCTCTGATTTTAATTGTGTAACAGCAGAATTCATTGGCTGGTAAATCTCCAGTGATTTGTATTTAGCTGCTATAAGTACAGATACACAGCTGAGCCCGAGACCCTTGAAAGTGTAGTTTCACAAATCTGAAGGCTGAGCAGCCTGCAGAGAGCTGTGAAAGGAAAGCAGCCTGTGACATGGTTGCTAGCTTGAGCAAGAGCTCCTCTTCAGATAGCATTGCTTACAATACAGCAACTTCCAAAAATACTTTGTATTCTATTTTTCATCTAGAAAAAAGTACTTGGCATATTTTTAGTAATGAAAATAGATGAGGAAAAAATGGTGCTAATAATGTACTTTAGAACTGCAAACGGTAGAGGAAAAAAATGTAACTGGAAAAAAACTTAATTATATATTGAGTGTCCATGTCCAAGTGCTGGCAGGTGGGGCCACAGAGTGGCCGCTGTGAAGAGAGGCCTGGGCTGCCCTGTGCTGGACACAGCAGGTTCCAGCCAGCTTCAACTCACCCACCACACGGCATGGCAGAGCCTCATAGCCACTATGGCAGTGCCCAGGGAAAAACCTTGTGAGGAAGAGCAAAATGCTGCTTATCTATGAAGAGTCACAGAGTTGTTATGTTGGAAGGAAATTCTGAAGGTCTTCTGGGCCAAGCTGTCTGCTGAAGCAGGACCACCTGCAGTCACTTGCTCAAGACCATGTCCAGATTGCTTTTGAATATATTCAGGGATAAAGATGCTGCAACCTGTCCCAGTTCTTAGTGTCCTACACAATAAAAGTGTTTCTGTACATTCAGATGGAAGCTCCCATGCTTCAGTTTTTGGCTTTTGCCACATGTTCTGTCACTGGTGACCACTGAAAATGCCTAGTGGCATCCTTTTTCACCCTGCCTTCAGGTATTTATATACTTTGTAAAATACACATTCCCCTCCACTCCCAAGCCTCCTCTATACAAAGCCAGAGTCCCAGCTCTAGAGCCTTACTTTACAGGACAGATGCTTCTGTCCTTTACTCATTTTTGTGGCCCTCGGTTGGATTGTCTCTATGTCCATGCCTCTTTTGCAATGATGAACACAAAACTGGACAAAACACTCAAGCTGTGGACTCCCCAGTGCTGAGTAGATGGAAGGATAAACCTGACCTGCTGGCAACACCCTTTCTAGTGCAGTCCAAGATATCATTAAGCCTTCTTTAGAGCATTTTTGTCTCACATCCAATCTGTTGTCTACCATGCCTCCTAAGGCCTTTTCTGCCAAGGTGCATTCCAATTGCGTGGTCCCCAGCATATACTGGTGGATAAAATCATTCCTTCACAGATGCAGGACTTTGTCCTTCCCCTTGTTGAACTAAACTGCATTAAATCTCATTATTCAATGTCTCCTATTACTTCTCATTGGAAGAAGAAATGCCAAAATGCTGCCATTGATCTAAACCTTCTGCTTCTTCCTGACTTAATTTTGGAGGCAGACACAGCATGGGTCCAAACATAGCAGGGTTTAAAGCAACATATGTTCCTGTTCACACACTGGAAGGATAACAGGAGGATCTCCACTGAAATTGAGCTATTTTTCTCCTCCGTACCAAAGTCTGTAACCATCTGCCTTCTGAGATTCAGTAAATTAATTTCGACAGAATCCTAGGGAGACATTTTCTTAGTTGTCATGTTGTCTTACTGTGACCCCCTGCCTGGTTTGCTAATTTGCAGAAGCAGAGGGAGTCTGTCTCCCAGAACTTGTGGAAAAATCATCAAGTGGCATGATAAAACACCAACCAATAAAATTATCTTCTTTCTTCCTAAGGAAATAAGGCTTAGTTGAACAGTAGAAATTGAGGACAGGCAAAACACAGTCATAGGCTATGCTTGGCAGAAGCCAATCTGCAAGTTTCCAGGTGCACAGGTCGCTATTCTCCCCAGCACTAATCTTCTTTCACACTGGTGGAGCTCTGAGGTTTCTTCTATTTTTACCAGATGCTCAGATAGCTGAAGATGCCGTCTTTTTTTTTGCATGGGTTCTGTCACTTCTCAAAATGCATATTTTTATCCTACCCGGTCAGGGTAACTGATTTAAATCAGATCCCATAGAAGGGTCTTTCTAGACAACCAGTAGACCTTATTTAGGGTACACAGCAAAAATACATTGATTTCTCACTGGAGAGTATTTTTAATGACAACTGACTATGTTTCTCTCTACAAATATGCCCAAACCAGATATTTAAAGAAATTATTTATCTAAACATCTTAACAAAGAAGTAACTCTGCAATATAATTGCTAGCTTGTATGAGCAATCTTTGATACAATATAACATAATTGATCAAGCTGTGGAGATTGTAAATAAAATTCTTGAATATTCATCTTTAATTTGTTCTTATTATTCTGTTTGCATTTCAGTTACCTTCAGTGGGATTACTATTAGTTATTAAAGTAATTCTCTACAACAATTGGAGGATTAAAGTGTCTTCATTGTATCTGCATTTGTTGTTTGTGCATTACTTAAAAGAGAGAAAGATCTTATAAGAATGTGACACAAAATATTAATATAATGAGTAATATTTCCCAATTTCTGAGGTATCTAGTCATAAAGAGCACAATTTTCTTTTTTGTGCTTCTTTCTGATGAGATAGCCATTTAATTTACACATTAAAAGAAAAAGTTACATAAATAACAGATGAATAGAGAAAAACTAGTGAAAAAAATTAAACTATTCTAAAATATGGTCCATATGAAAGCATAAAGTTGTATTGATGGTGAAATATTTTACATAACCAGTACAGATCAACTGTTATGCATTCTACAAAGTTTTAGAACTATATAACTGCAGAGACACTGTAAACTATAAGCCTGAGAAAATAATATAAAAAAAAAAATCAGTCATTATGCGATTCAAAGAAATATATCTATGGTCTAACTTGGTTTGCATCCTGCAAGAGTTCAGACTTTTTTTCTAAGTAGAATCACAGAAGAAATCAGCCTGAATTTTCTGTATATTAAACCAGCTTTTTATTCATCACTGTTATTTTCCTGGTTTTTAATAAAGCATTGTTTCTCTTTTCTTGTAAATGCCAAGCTTCAAGAATTGATTGTTCATTTGTTGTTTTATATAGCCTTCATCCTGCAGGGATTATTATCTCTGAATCAATTTAAACTGCTAAAATAATATTCAAGCTTTGCTCAGTTTTTGAGAAGACATCTTAGAAAAAAAGTGGGAGTGATTTGATTTCTCCAAAGAATTTGCCTGAGAGATTAAGGGCATTATAGTTTTAGAGTGATGATTTCCCCCCTCCGCCTTAACACTCTCTCCTCAAGTTTCCTCCAAAACCAAAATTTTTAAAAAAACACACAAAAAAAGTGGACATACATAAAGATTTTAAAATATTTACGTAAATATTTGCAGAGTTCCTCCACATAAGTACTTATGTCTGACACTGTAAGAAAGGTAACTCTTACAAGTACTAAGTACTTAAAAGTAAATGATAAAGACTTTTTTGTTTTATAATACCTTTATCTGTTATTAGACAAATATAAATGAAATATTAAATAACTTATGTGCTAAAAAATCATTTTTAATAAAACCATATTTTGCTAATTAATTAAAAACCAGCTGATATTTTCTCATGAAATGACCCAAAACAGGGAAAATATTTATTTTCCAAAAATTACTGTTTCATAAATAAATAGTTAGGCTTTTATTTTTCAGAATAACATTTTTTCTTTGCAATTCAAATACGAAAATGAAAAATAAATATACTAGAAACAAGGCCTAGAATTTTTTTTTTTTTGGTCAAAATATTCAATTTTTGCCAGCTGCAACTCTTACATCTCTTTTTTAAAGCTGTCACTGAATCCAAAATAGGTGTTCATGTAGTTCCATTGTGTATAAGCATTTGATAACACCATCTTCTGACTGACAGGATTTCTGTCCTAAAGATTGTATGAAAGTGTCTATCACCATGGACAATACCAACCCTTAGTTTTGTTTTTTAAGTAATGAAGATATGTTTTAAGTCTCATTGTGGCTTAATAAATAGTGAAAATATGTTTTACACTATCTACAGATCTTTCATTCCAGTTAAACAATTTGCTTTGAATTTGTAAGTTTCCCTATGTGTTTTCATGATACATTTGGAAAGAAAGAATTGTTTAACCAAGTTTAGCAGCTTAGGTTGAATGATGATAGCTTATCAAAACACACTGATTTAGATGTCTTTGATTATGTGTATAAAGCTCATGATTCCAGAAAGAGCTGTCATGCATTTGATCTAAACGTGGTCAAAGAATTGGGGCCAATAAAGGGGTCTTGGGCCAAGGCATTCCTTTTTCCATGGTGTCTTCAATTCATGTGGACTGCTGATTGCTTTAAGGTGGGAGTTGTAACATCTTTCACAGTGAAAGCTCTTAAGCTATTCTAAAATTGAGCTGGAAGTGTTACATCATTTTTAGAGCTTAAGTGCTTGTAAGAAAGTTCCTCTGGGAGGCTGGCACCTGCAATCTTTCACTGGAAGTTACCTGTGTTTTTTTCAAAAGACAGAGCTCCTTAGGCTATATAAAAACCTTCTAGTTGAGATGAACACCAACAAGATCTCACGTGTGCTACATCATATTAAGAAAATAACCACTTTTTTTGTTGTAGCAAAGTAATATTGGTAGAAATTCAAAAGAAAGTTACTAAATTGCTCGATTGGCAGCTTGGAAGTTGAGAGACAATCCCAGCATGATTTGTTAAAAGTGAGCTGGGGAAAAGCACGTGAGTTTCATTGGGAAAGATCACTGAAAAGCTGATAAGGGAGACACAATAGTCATTCTTAGCCTGTGACTCCTCAAAACTTGATGTTCATTCTGGCTCCCATGAGGAAGGAGGAGTGGTGAGTCAAGGTGCTGGAGTCTTCCTCTGCACCCCTGAGCTCAGTCGCAGGGCAGGAAAGCTCAACCCTTAACTTGAAATAATTAATAAATTAATATTTAAAGTCATGTTAATACTTTAATGTTTTTAACAAATGGTTCAGGCACTAAATTAGAATACATCAAGTAAGCAACAGCAGTTATTGAGTAATTGTCAGTACACACTCCTACAGTGTCCAATTCTTTACCTCAAAACCTCACTAATGTGTCATATTTTCNCTATATGTGTACTAGTGAGCAGCTGCTGAGGTAAGCAAGGGACTGATTAAAGTAATTGCTCAACCCTTAACTTGAAATAATTAATAAATTAATATTTAAGGTCATATTAATACTTTAATGTTTTTAACAAATGGTTCAGGCACTAAATTAGAATACATCAAGTAAGCAACAGCAGTTATTGAGTAATTGTCAGTACACACTCCTACAGTGTCCAATTCTTTACCTCAAAACCTCACTAATGTGTCATATTTTCCTTTTCTTTATAATAATTCTATTACCAAAATTACAATATTCTTGAAAACTTTCATAAACTTTCATTAAAATATACTAGTGCATTAATAAGAATGTTATTGCATATTTACAGCATCTGAGGTTAGCTATACATGTGAAAGACTTTGTTAAATCATACATCCAAATAATGATTGGCTATTTTGTAATGGAAAATGTCTCTGTGGGCAATGCTTTTTCTTTCTTGTTTTACTTCATTTTTTAATTTTTTTTTTTTTTTTGCTTTATAAGGTTTTATATTTAAATCATTCAAGGAACTACATTTACAATGAAGGTATTTTAGATCTGTATTATTTTGCAGGTGAATTTTGAGCATTTACTTTTCTGTTTCCTTGAGAGAAGGCATACATTCACACAGTCAAAAAATTCTGAGTCATTAAAGTATGAAGCTGTAAAAATGAGCAAATGTGCAAGGCAACAGACCTTTTGGATCATAGAAACGTTGCTTGAAAGGAATTTCTGGAGACCATCTAGTCCAACCTCCTGCCTGAAGCAAGGCTATCATCACTACTACAACACTATAACCTCATCCAGAATTACATTATCTCCTCCATGATATTTCTTCTAATTTCACTCTGAACCTGTCCAGCCACAGCTTGTGGCCATTTCCTCTTGTATTATTTTTCTCTGCTGAAAAGACTGTTTCTCCCTCTTCTTTGTAATACCAGCAACAGTAGGCTGCCACTAAGTTGCCCTTTAAGTCCAGCTTCCTTAGGGCATGTGTTGAATCTCAACAGTCTTCTGAAAAATCCCTGTTTAGAATACTCTGTGCAGTATTCTAGATTCAAACTCACCAGCACCTAGGAGAAAGTGACAATGTTCTTAGATCTGCTGGTGTTTTACTGTAGCCCAGGATTAAAACTGATTGACTTGTGACATGAGCACACAGCTAGGTCATATACAGCCTGGCATTTGCTGTAATCTCCAGGTCCCTGTTTTTCAGGGTTGCTAGTCAGCCTGGATTATTCTGTCCATTTTGCACTTCTCACTGCTGAGCTTAATAATATTAGTTCAATTCTCAAATTAAACAAGGTTCCTGTGAACTGAATCCCTGTTGTTTCTTCTCAGTCATTTGTCCTAATTTAGTGCATTGCCATCACTCGAATCGTTGATGAAGATATTGAACAAGGTGGAACCCAGTGGAACCCAGGTGGAACTCTGGGATACTCTGCTAACTGACACGTGCTAGCTGAACATAAAGGTTTTGGTTAGTATTACTAAGCCTAGGGGTCCAGACAGATTCCGGTGCAACTAGTAGTCAGTACTTCTTCATATTCCAAAGGAGAACACCACAGGANAAACTTGATGTTCATTCTGGCTCCCATGAGGAAGGAGGAGTGGTGAGTCAAGGTGCTGGAGTCTTCCTCTGCACCCCTGAGCTCAGTCGCAGGGCAGGAAAGCAGCGGTGCTCTCAGAGAACCTACTCTTTCTTCGAATCAACACTCTTTCCTCAAATCAACACTCATTCCCATTCCTGTAGGCTTGACAATTTTTAACATTTAAGGTGATGCCTCTAACCATGACAACTACATTAAGTTGAGATGTCAAAAACACTCTTCTTCTCAAAATGCATACACTTTCCTCTTTGTTGATACTTCTAAATAGGAACAACAATTTAGGAGAAAGTATGAGTCTGTGAGTATGTCTTAGTTATACCATCTGTGTCGGTCAAGGGCTTTCTGTGGGTATAGGTGGACAAAGCCCTATACATTTCTGGTCACAAAAAAAAAAACTGTATTTGTTTTTTGTTGGGTGTTAATTTCTATTTTAGGTTGGGTTTTTTTTAGATATTAATGATGATATGTATCTAGAAAGTGTATAAGAGATTTGCATGTATTTTCCAGTCTATATAAGATTGATAACTCATCCTTAACTGGATTCATGAGTTGGAAGAAAACTTTAAATCTGAGAATTACAGGGAAACTTGAGCTTGGCAATCATTTTTGACGTTGCCTCCTTTTATCTCTTTAAGTGCATTCTGAAACTAAGAACGTATGAGGAAATGATAGCCTGTGAGTAAGTTTTAAAATTTCCAGTGCATAAATATCTAAATGAATCCGGGAAATGTTACACTATGTAAAGTAGCAATTATTCTTGTTTAATATTACACTCTATATGTGTACTAGTGAGCAGCTGCTGAGGTAAGCAAGGGACTGATTAAAGTAATTGCTCAACCCTTAACTTGAAATAATTAATAAATTAATATTTAAGGTCATATTAATACTTTAATGTTTTTAACAAATGGTTCAGGCACTAAATTAGAATACATCAAGTAAGCAACAGCAGTTATTGAGTAATTGTCAGTACACACTCCTACAGTGTCCAATTCTTTACCTCAAAACCTCACTAATGTGTCATATTTTCCTTTTCTTTATAATAATTCTATTACCAAAATTACAATATTCTTGAAAACTTTCATAAACTTTCATTAAAATATACTAGTGCATTAATAAGAATGTTATTGCATATTTACAGCATCTGAGGTTAGCTATACATGTGAAAGACTTTGTTAAATCATACATCCAAATAATGATTGGCTATTTTGTAATGGAAAATGTCTCTGTGGGCAATGCTTTTTCTTTCTTGTTTTACTTCATTTTTTAATTTTTTTTTTTTTTTTGCTTTATAAGGTTTTATATTTAAATCATTCAAGGAACTACATTTACAATGAAGGTATTTTAGATCTGTATTATTTTGCAGGTGAATTTTGAGCATTTACTTTTCTGTTTCCTTGAGAGAAGGCATACATTCACACAGTCAAAAAATTCTGAGTCATTAAAGTATGAAGCTGTAAAAATGAGCAAATGTGCAAGGCAACAGACCTTTTGGATCATAGAAACGTTGCTTGAAAGGAATTTCTGGAGACCATCTAGTCCAACCTCCTGCCTGAAGCAAGGCTATCATCACTACTACAACACTATAACCTCATCCAGAATTACATTATCTCCTCCATGATATTTCTTCTAATTTCACTCTGAACCTGTCCAGCCACAGCTTGTGGCCATTTCCTCTTGTATTATTTTTCTCTGCTGAAAAGACTGTTTCTCCCTCTTCTTTGTAATACCAGCAACAGTAGGCTGCCACTAAGTTGCCCTTTAAGTCCAGCTTCCTTAGGGCATGTGTTGAATCTCAACAGTCTTCTGAAAAATCCCTGTTTAGAATACTCTGTGCAGTATTCTAGATTCAAACTCACCAGCACCTAGGAGAAAGTGACAATGTTCTTAGATCTGCTGGTGTTTTACTGTAGCCCAGGATTAAAACTGATTGACTTGTGACATGAGCACACAGCTAGGTCATATACAGCCTGGCATTTGCTGTAATCTCCAGGTCCCTGTTTTTCAGGGTTGCTAGTCAGCCTGGATTATTCTGTCCATTTTGCACTTCTCACTGCTGAGCTTAATAATATTAGTTCAATTCTCAAATTAAACAAGGTTCCTGTGAACTGAATCCCTGTTGTTTCTTCTCAGTCATTTGTCCTAATTTAGTGCATTGCCATCACTCGAATCGTTGATGAAGATATTGAACAAGAGTGGAACCCAGTGGAACCCAGGTGGAACTCTGGGATACTCTGCTAACTGACACGTGCTAGCTGAACATAAAGGTTTTGGTTAGTATTACTAAGCCTAGGGGTCCAGACAGATTCCGGTGCAACTAGTAGTCAGTACTTCTTCATATTCCAAAGGAGAACACCACAGGACATGAGGCTTTAGTAAATACAAACTATATCCTATACACGGTATGTAGCTTATCCATAGCTAGTCAGCAATCACTTCTCTCCCTGTGTCCACAGACAGAAAAAAAGTATTTATGGTCACTCCTGTTGGCAAGATCATGTGGTAACTGTATCACTGAATGAATCCAGGCAGAAACTGCAGAAAAGTAGGTGTCTTTTAGGCTAGATCTGTTCAATATCTTCTTTCTCATTACAGTACCTCTGTTGTGTCATCAAAACTGAAAGACTAGTGGAAAGTGAAGGCTCTAGTCCAGTATTTCTTGACTAGAAGAATGAAAAATAAAACTATATTACAAATTACTGGTTTGTCAGATAAATCATAAATGGAATGACCCACTTGCCCATTTGGCTACTATTTTGAACTTTTCATGTGATTTCCTTGCACATTACAGATGGATGGGAATGAGCTTCATATATCCTTTGCATTCATGCAAGAACATTGACAGTCTCCTGAGCAGAGTCATTAATATTACTAATTACACTATAAATTATTTTGCAATGCCAGAGTTTTAGAATTGCAATTTATCATCATAAAATGCCTGACTATGAGCCAGATCTCACTGAGCTGGAATCCCTGTCCAAACTGGATCAAAAGTCTCATGACCTTTTCTAAACAAGATTATTATTAAAAGAAAATATCAAAGAAAGAGAAACCACAAAAAACGGTAGTATATTATTTGAAAGATAATAGAAAAGTCTTATGTCATAGTTACATCTGACAGAAATGGCATATCTTTGTCTTGGAAGTATATGTAGCTTCACAGATGACAATTTGACATCTATTGACACACACAGGCACCCACACAAAGGAAAAAAAAGCGCAGACGGGAAAAGTTTAATGCACTCGAGCTAGTTTAACCAAAAAAGCTTTAATACAGCTAAGTGTACTTCTGAGTGTTGTGGCTTTCTGCCAAGCCCATAAAAGACAGTTATGATTTTTTTTTTCTGTCCATAAAAAAAATGAGGTATTGAATGTTTGACCTTGCTTGTTCCCATTTGGCTAACAATTTTTGATTTTGAAAAAAGAACTATAACAGAAAAAAACCCCTCACAATCACAAGAAACATCATTTTAAAGCAACATACTTACAAATAGTTTTATTTCTAAATTTTCTGTTTACTGTATACTTTTTATTGGTTTAGTGTGTTAAATGTTAAAACCAGCTGCAATGAAAATGAAAAGAATGAAAACTCAAAGAAATTGAAATATTTTTCTGCCTTTTGCAAATGCAAAATTTTAAAGGAAATAGTTTTTCACTTAGTCCATACGCACATCATCCTTTCTAGACAGTTTTGGTTGAGTGGTCAGGCAGCCAGCTTATCACATTTCATAGACATTTTATAATATATCTCTGACCGCTTCTGTATACATAATTGATTTGTAAAAGATCTGGTCTAGCTCATAGTAATTGCTTTCTATTTTACCTTATTATACAGCCGGTAGCTTCATGATATGAATATAAATGTTTATTACTTGTTTGATAGCTTTGTTTGTCTGACATTTTATAGTTTGAATAAAATCCCTGTAGCTCTTCTCAAAGTCCTTCCAACATGGATTGGAGAGCCTTGAGTTAATGTTCAAAACAGGTAATTTCTACTATATGGTAAGTGAGCAAGGAGTTGTGAGTGTGAAAAGAGCTGATGAAAATACATCATCCCTGTCCTATATTCATATGACAGCTCTATTGGCCATACATTTTTCAAAGACATAAGTGCTTTCCCATTTTTCAAAGTTCCAAGTTCTGTGAACCATAAACAGGCTCAGACATCTAAGTGCTCTGAGAGTTTTTGAAAATTTTGAACTTAAAGTCCTCTGTTCAATCCATGTACCATACAAGTATTAATAACACATTTAGATTTCTGTACTGTAACTTACAACCTTCACCTGAAAGTGAAGTGTTGTAAATGTACCTATAATTGTTTGAAATGAATGCCTAGACTTTATAGTAAATAAGCCATAGAGAAATCAGCTATATAATAGGTTGAAGAAATGCTGTTTTGTACAAGGAAAACTATAAGACTTTCAGTGAGTCTAGGTTCTGTATGCTTATGTGAGACTCATCAAAGCTATATGTAGAGATCAAGTTTCCTCTATTACAGATGAATTCTAAATTACTGTGTGTCAGAGCTACCCATTCTGAAGATCTGTTAATGTTATATTATTTAAACAAAATAGAACAGTGCAAGAATAAGAGAGAATTTTACTCCCAGATGTTTATTGGTTGGCTTACTGGGATATAGCAAACACGACTTTTTTAAAAAAGAAAAAGTTAAAAATATTATTTAAAATATTATTCCAGTAAGTAGAGATGACTGTCATAACTGCCTAGGTAAATAAAAGCACTTTTTTAAATTGTGAAATTTTATTTGGCACCTGAAAAATTTTTCTGTCCAAAACTATGCTTTTGATCAAGGAAAATAAATTTTGACACTGAGAAATTGCAGGGGTTTTACTGTAATGTCTAATCAAAATTTTCTGGTTTCAAGCAGTCAGTAGAAATTTAAATTTTTCTTTCCTAATTTTATTTTTTTTTTTAAACTACAGGAAACTTTTAAAAATGTATAGTAAATTAAAACTATATACTATTAACAACTAAAAATGTAATTGTCGATGTAGATTCATTGATTTAAGTATAAACTGTTTTATGTAATATATTTTTTCAGTTTCTATTTTGCTTATTGCACCATTGCAATAAGCTAAAATGTGAATAATAATGCTCAATAATAATTAGTAATTAATAATGCTCATGCATTAATAAACCTATCTTGTGTTCTAATCTTAGCCTAACAAGAGTAATTCCATTAAAAATTATTTGTGGAATAAAAAAAAATATATATTAGAATTATAGAATCATAGGATGGTAGGAGTTGGAAGGGACCTTTAGACATCATGTAGTCCAGCCACCATGCAGAAGCAGGTGTGTCCTGTTTGACGTTGTTGACGTATAAACCATATACAGTTCAGAAGAATTTCCTTTGCTATAAACAAAACTTAATTAGTTACCATGTTACATACCTCTGTGTCTCAGTGTAGAGGCAAATGATCCTTTGATTTATTCCCTAACCTAGAGTTTTTTGATATTAGGAACTCTTTGGGCCTAAAGCTAAAGAATTAGTTTTATGCAACAGAACAGAAACTGAAGACCTATTTGAATCTATGATGAGACCATGATTCTCTTATAGGGAAAAACAAATGCAACACTATAAAAAAAGGGTTTTCTTACTATTGGTTACTCAATCTTTCCGCTTTTTTATCACCTAGTTTCTTATTTGGTTACCCTAGCTGTATTTGTGTTCAATCATGTAACCAGTATGATTGCAGTGCTGTTATATAGACCAGGAGTAACAGTAGGAACATTACTTTAGTTTTTCTCTTTAATATTATTTCTGTTTTTCTTATCCACCATTGACGTGACGGAGGTATTATTACTGATGGCACATTTATAATTTTGAGATAATAAGCTGCAATATGAACTACTTATGATTGAGCTAAATGATCTAGTATAAGATGTCCCAATGAGTGTAATACACATTTCAGTTTTAAGACAAAACAACAGACATTGGAACATCTGAGTATGTGAAAAACTACTATATTTTTAATAATGTCTATCCCACTTGCATCAACACTTGTTCTAACTGTTGTTTCCAGTTTAATGAGGTTAGGGACACTTGTATTTCTGAACAAAGAGTAGCTCTCTCATTTTGACATTTAATTTTGTTTGTCTTTTTTATAAAAGTCTTATAAATAAAAAGAATCATTTAACATCTGTTATATTACCTACTAACATCTGTTTCTGTTAGCCACTATTAAATATATACACAATACATTAAAATTCAGTTGATTTTCTTCACGTTAAATCACAAATTGATTTAATCATTGATGAAAAATTCTTATCATAACAATTGCTTATTGAAGATTTAATGACTTCTACGTTGTCGTGGTTTAGCCCAGCTAACAAAGAAGCACCAGGAGAGTCTCTTGCTTGGTGCCCCCCTATTAACCCCCACTCTCGTTAGGATGTCAGAGGCCGCAGCAAAATGGGAGGAAAAATATAATCAAAGTTGTTGTAGAATGAGAAAAGGGCAGAACAGAACAGAACAAAAGCAAAAAGCGAGGAGGATGATGAAAAAATTACAGTTACCACTTTAAGATCTCCCTCCCCCATCCCTCCTTACTTCCCAGGCCCAGCTCACTGCTCCCAATATCTCTATATACTCCCCCATAAACAGCTCAGGGAGGCAGGGAATGAGGGCTGTGGTCAGTCTCTCACAGATGGGATCTGCTGCTTTTCTCTTCTCAGATGAGTTCGACTCTTCGCATTCTTCTGCCTCTCTCCCGAGACACAGTGCTTAACACACTTCTCTGGTGTGGGTTCTTCCCAGCAGCTACAGCTTCTACCAATACAGGGTCCCTCAAACAGGACACGGTCCTTAGTGAATATCTCTGGCATGGATTTTTCCCCACAGTTGCATCTTCTGCAGATTCAGTGTCCTTCACATGGGGCATCCTCTTCTGTGCATAATTTTAATGAGCTTCTTTGGCATAGATTCTTTCCCACAGTGACAGCTTCTGTGAATATGGGTTCCCTCATACAGGACATGGCCTCCTCTGGCCATAGTAACTGCCTGTAGCACAGGGTCTTTAACTTGTTTCCAATTTTATTCTATTAAACTATTCTTATTGAAGAGGATTCCTGCCCATGATGTGGGGTCTTTAATGAATTGGGTCACTGCCCCTGATGTGAGGTCTTGAGCAAAATTAATCTCTGCCCCTGATGTGGGTTCTTTAACAAAATGCAAACAAATCTCAGCTTTATCAGTCCTCTCCAAAGGATGCAGAGGAGTCTCTACTCCAACACACCTCCTCCTCTCTTTCCTCACTGGCCTTGGAGTCTGCATGGTTGATTCTTTCTCTCTTCCCACTCCTTGCACCACCACCAGCTGGAAAAAGGAAGGGATAGAAGAAGAAGGAACAGGAAGAAGTCTCCTTTCCCAGCTTCTTAAAAAGCAATCATGGAAGTGTCTAATTGGCTTAGTCCCAGAAGTGTTTTGAGGAATGTCTTACAGAAGCCATCTTTACAACCCCTTCCACCTTACCAGAAACGGCTTAATGTCAAACGTAACATACATTTAGACTTGATTTACCAAGGGATGTGCCTTTTTCTACTTTGAATATGAGGGAATATCTAACAGCTTGTTCTTTGTTCTTTTTATGCCTATTAAACCCCTTTCATTTTTCTTCTCAGTGTTTCTATATAGGCATGCCAGTAAAGAAAATATATGGTACAGTAATGCACTATGAAGGAAAAAAGGTGGAGGAAATGTGTTTTTTCAGAAAAGATAGGGAAATGTTAGAATAACATAGAAAGGTTTATATAAATGTTATCCTCATGAAACATAAAAGAATATAAAACTACACTAGTACAATCTTCCTAAGTGACCTCAGGATTAAATAGTTACATACATGAATGAGCATATTGAATTCCTGAATACCATAGTTGCATTGTGAATTGTCAAAACTAGAGTCATGAAAGTTCTTAGGAATAAGATATTGAACATATACGTACTCAAAATCACTTTTTTTATTGAATTGTCACCAGGACAATATTGAGTGGAAATACATCATCATCGGTGATGAAAGACTATCTAAATAAATGTTCTGATCTACATCAATCTGATCTATCCAATAATTTGTCAGAGAAACATAAACTAAGAAAAACTTAGTGAATAAATATTTTTAAAATTAATAAATTAATTTTATATTGATCCAATCCTAGTTTTGCATTAGTCCAATTGTTTGAAAACTGATATATGTTTTACATGTATTACATAATAAGATCATACATAAGTTCATGTTCAAAAATTATTTGTTCCTACATGTAATAAAATCAAACTTGCAGTGTTAGAGATTATAAATTTGTCATGGTAAATACAGAGTCAGGTAACAATTTTCTGTTTTCACAATATAATATGGAAGAGTTTATATAGTTTTCTGTTAATAGCTACTATGTTTATTTTGTTAATTGCTATGGTGTCTTAACCCTGGCTGGATGCCAAATGCCCATCTAAGCTGGTCTATCACTCCTCTTCTTCCCCTTCCTCAGACAGGGAAGAGGAAATATAATGAAAGGCCTGTGTGTTGACAGAAGGAGATCACTCACCAATTGCTGTGATAGGCAAATCAGACTCAACTTCAGGAAAATTAGTTTATTGCCAATCAAATCAGAGTAGGGTATTGAGGAGAAAAAAAAATTCAAACATCTTCCCCTCCTCTCACCCCTCCCATCTTCCTGTGTTTAAATTCACTCTGGCGTTCTCTACTTCCTCTCTCACTGCAATACAGAAGGATGGGTAATGGTAGTTGCAGTCAGTTTATGACAAGTTTCGGCAACTTCTTCCTCCTCAGGTGAACAACTTTTCACACTCTTTACCTACTCTGTTGTGGGATCTCTCCCACAGGACACAGTCCTCCATGAATTTCTCTGAAGTGTGTCCTAACTATGCGGTGCAGTTCTTCACAAACTGCTCCAATGTGGATTCCTTTCACAGGTTGCAGTGCTTCAGGATCACAAGTCCTGCCATAAAACCTGCTCCAATGTATTCTCTTCTCTCTGTGGGTCCACAGGTTCTGCTAGGAGCCTGCTCCAGCATGGGCTTGCTGCAGGGTCATAGTCTCCTTCAGACATAACCACCTGCTCTGGCTTGGAGTCCTCCCTGAAATGCAGGTGGATATCTGCTCCACCATGGACTGCAGGACAATTTCTGCTCTGGCACTGCCTCATTCTTCTTCACTGATCTTGCTGTCTACAGAGTTGTTTCTCCCACATATTCTCACTCACTCTGATGCTGTTGCATCTTTCCCCTTAAATATGCTAATCACTTAGGCACTATCTCCATCATGGATTAGGTCAGCCTTGGACATTGTTCAGTCCATCTTTGAACTGGCTGGAATTTATTCTAACACATGTAGTGGAAACTTCTAGTGGCTTTTCACAGAAGCCACTCCTGTAGCACTCTGCTACCAAAACCTTGCCATGCAAACCTAATAGACATATTTAATGTATTAGCTCTTCCATATGTCATCATTCAATCAGCACAAGAAGTTGCTTTGGAAAGTTAATGATTTTCACAATAATTTTTAAAGAAGAGATACTCAAGATTTACACATTCAACAGTTGCAGTTATCTCAAATGAGATTTTTGTTATACAAGTGTACTCGTTTGATAGTTTGTGCAAATGTTCTACACTTGTAGGTGTTTGGCATATTATTTTTTGTCTATTTTGTAAAATATATTTACAGGTAACTACTATGTTGATATTTCAGCACTCTTAACTTTCAAGCTTCTCTTTGACCTTTCTGAATTAACGATGATACACATTTGACATCTTAGCTAGGGAGTTGTGGCCTACAACAAATGTTTAAAAATTTGTATTTCTAATTTGCTATGCATGTTATTTAGTTGTTTAATTCGGACAATTACACATGTTTTGAAAGAACTTTGCGTCTGAGAATATCTGACTTTAAAAAGTTCAGAAATTTACTTTTTTTCTGTCTTTCTATTTTAAATTTGTTTTGATTCTTTCATCTTATGTCTATTATCCATCCAAAATTCTTCCTTCCTGATGAGCTGATGTGATCTCTTCAAAGCTTACCTTAAAATTTTCTTTGTCTCTTTCTCAAGTTGTGTCTTTTTTACATTTCTACATAATCTTATTGCCTTGTAGTTACTTTCTGCTATAAATAATGTTTCTGTGTTGCTATATTACTCAAGGAACACATCTAGTTAAGGACAAAGCATATGCTCATCTGACTGTGTTGCTTCTAAGGTTTCCAAGGTTCATTTGCTATTGCCATGTTTACTGTTGTCTTGCCTATAATGGATGGACATTACAAACTCAGAAGGAGAACCACACATAGTGATGTCTTGGGGAATATGTGCTACATTTTGTCAGACCCACTTAAACTCAGCAGAAAAGTCCTACCTAGAATTTAGTACTGTAGATTCTGGATCACATGCAATACATTGTTCTTTTAAGCATTTGAATTAAATTTTAAAACTAGTGCAGTTCAGTTCTATGCACAAGGACACATGAGTTTCTAAATGTGTTTATTCATCAAAACCAGTGTATTGACCCCAGCACATATAAAATGACCTGTGGCTTTGTTTTGTCTTCAGTAATTTACTAGGCATCTAAAATACAACGTTTTTATTTTTACTAATAGTATATTAACTGTAACTCTTATTTAGATCTTGTCAAAACCTTGTTTTAATGGGATTATTCAAACAAAAAGAAAATGACAGTAGAGTAGATAGATTAACTGAAATGGTACCTTCACTGCAATTCCTCAAGTGATTTTGAGACAATTTTTTCCTTATAAAGATAACATCAGATATTTCTTTAAGAAGTATTCAGAAACTCAGTGCTCCAACTAGTAGAGGAGCTCTACTGGATCTTATACTCACAAACAAGCAGGATCTGGTTGAAGTGGTGAATGCTGAGGGTAGCCTTGGCTCCAGCGACCATGAGAGTGTAGAGTTCAGGACGTTCTTGTACGGTAGGAGCATAATACCAAGTAGAATCACCACCCTGGACTTCAGCAGGGCCAGTTATGGCCTTTTCAAGGATCACTTTTTTTCCAAGCTCAGGATCAGACCATCGCCGCAGGTAGGAAATCAAGCAAGGAAGCCAGGAGACCTGCATGGTTAAACAGGGAACTGTTGGACAAACTCAATGGGAAGAAGAGAGTCTATAGATCATGGAAGAAAGGGATGACCACTTGGGATGAAAATAAGACTGTCATCAGAGGATGTAGGGAGGCAACTAGGAAAGCTAAAGGCTCATTGGAGTCGTGCCTTGCAAGGGAGGTCAAGAATAACAAGAAGGGTTTCTTCAAATACATTGCAGGCAAAACTAACACTACAGGCAATGTAGGCCCACTCTGGTGACAGAGGATACAAAGATACAGAGAAGGCAGAGTTACTGAATACCTTCTTTTCTTCTGTCTATACCGTTGGAGACTATCCTCGGGATCCCTAGACTCCAGAGGAAGTCAGGTTAAAGGAGGCGTTCTTTTTGGTTGATGAGGACTGGGTTAAGGATCAATTGAGCAATCTGGATGTACATAAATCCATGGGCTCTGATGGGATGTGCTCATGGGTATGGAAGGCGCTGGCATAAGTCATTTCCAAAGCACTCTCCGTCATCTTCAGTGAGCTGTGGAGAACAGAAGAGGTGCCTAAGGACTGGATGAGAGCAAACAACCCTCCAGTCTCCAAAAAACACAAGAAGGAGGAGCCAGACTGATCAGCCTCACCTCCATCCCTGGAAAGGTGATGGAACAACTTATCCTGGGTGCTGTCTCCAGGCATTTAAAGGACAAGAGGGTCATTAGGAGCAATCCACATGGCTTTACCAAGGGGAAATCATATTTGATCAACCTGACAGCCCTTTATGAAGATGTAACCAGATGGATACATGGTGGTAGTACAGTGGATGTGCGTGTGGCATTTGACACTGTCTCCCACAGCATCCTCACAGCAAAACAGAGAAAGTGTGGGCTGGATGATCAGGTAGTGAGGTGGATTGTTAGCTGTTTGAAAGGAAGAAGGCAGAGAGTTGTAGTCAATGGGACAGGGTCTAGTTGGAGGCCTGTATCTGGTAGAGTCCCTCAGGGCCTGATGCTGGGACCAGTGCCGTTCAATGTATTCATTATTGAATACAGTGAACAACACTGGTCCTAGCACTGACCCCTGAGGGCAAGTTTGCTGATGATACTAAACTAGAGGAGTGTCTAACACACCAGAAGGCTGTGCTGCCATTCAACAGTGTAGAAAGAAAAATATTATGTACAGTATTTGCATTATGTGTGTTCTGCTTTCTCACAGAGTGAGGAAAGCAACTCCCAATGGAGAATAGATGGAGAATTGGACTCTAATGTTGTTTATATTTGAAGTTATTTGATGTTTAGTATTAAATAGAGCTAAATGTCAATTTTAAGTATATGAGTAAAGTTCACATAGAACATTTTTGAAAATAATATTTTCTGAAAATAAACTTTAAAAATACTCATGTCTGTTTAATACTCAAAGATTGTAATGAGAAAGAAAAACAGTTATATAAAAAAACCCTGTAATGTGTTCCACCCAAAGGACTGAATTTACTTTAAGCACTTATCCATTTGCTTGCATTCTTGCAATTCTTAGGCTTGCATGCTTGAATTCTTAGGCACCTTGGGACATTCTAAACTAAACAAAAATATTATATTTCTTTTTGAAAGTAAAGTTGAAAAAACTTCATTTTTTTCTTCAGTCTTCTTAGAGGTCATGAATATTAATTATGGATGACTTCAGTTTACTACACAAAACAATAGCCATCAAATTGAATTTAGAGAAGTTCATATTTGCATACATGTTTTCTTAAAAATCAGTTTCTTTTATGATGAAAAGCACCTTTCTCAGCGTGCTTTTTTATTTCACTTTTCACAGTTGTGCAGAAATGTGTCAATTCTTCTTTCTGCAAAATTTATTGAAATACTTAAATTGTAGAGCTGTTAAAGAAAACATCCCAGATAATTTGTGTTGATTTTGCACCATTTGTAGATAAATACAATCTAGTATGACTTAGGTATTGGAGCCCAAAGTTCAATGATCCAAGAATCTGAAAGGTATTCAGAGGAATTATTGACCCATTAAAGTCAATGTTAAAATCAGTTACAGATAAACGGAGAAAAATAAATTCCCTACATGAGACACTGGGAAAACAAAAATGTTGCTTGACTCCAGAAAGTCAGCCACCATGGTTGTCTTCTTTCAGATTTGAAAAAAAAAACAGCTTCACCTAAAGTGTGTTGCCGCTGCAGGCAACACTACGTGGTGGCTCAGACTAACCTCCCAGCTCTCCAACAGTCGAGGGAAAGGATCACTGCACACACGGTGTGGATGGTGCTCTGTCTCCCCTTTATTGTTTATGTTATGCCCTTATATCTGCTGGCATAAGCACCTCCTCTCTCTCTGCCCCATGCCAGACCTCTCACCTCCTCTTCACCCCTTGCGTTACAATCCGAGATCTTCTGGACTCCTACTACAAAAGTGTATAGAGTTAAATTCAGAATTATATATACAGTTTTCCCTTATTTTGGAAAAATACTGCCTTTGTTCAGGTGCTGTTTGAATGGTGATTGAATATGTAATGTTGAGATTTCTGATGAAGTACAGAAACCCACACTTCAGATAATAGACATGATGTTCAAGATGAAGAAATAGGAATGTTTATTGTAAAAGAATTTTTAACACTCCCATGTTTGGTTTAATGAGACAGTGATAAAATATAATAAGCAGGTTTTAAGAAAGCATCTATTGTCTCTAAAATATTATAATCCTCTTGAAATTTTAAATATTGATACTCAAGCATATTTCTGTTAAGACATTTTAAATCATCTCTCACTTTTATATGTGTTAAACCTGGAAAAATGAGTACATTCAAATTCATAAATAGGATTGACTTTATGCATTTTAATCACGGTAATAGAAGTCATTAATAATTGTCTTCTGCATGAATACGTTAGCAAATTATTATACTAGCATAACCTCAGACTCTAGTTGTTAGACATTTGTAAATAATTTGCAAAGAAATTTCAAACAATAGAAATTTGCTTGACATATTAATACAAATTAGTATTTAATCTCTTTAAAATAATTCCCTGCTTAATCAATCTTTGTGGCAAAACAATGTAGAAGGAGCTAGTATTTATTTGTAACCTGTAGTTTTACTACTTCATCTTACTTAGAATAATTTGAATTGTGTTGTTAAGGAATACTATCACCTTGTTTGTATTAGTGTCTGATATTTATCAGAAGCACATTTCTGACACAAAATTACTTCTTCTCTGTTCCATGAAATTAAAAATCAGCTACCCTCAGTTCAGTGTGTTCAAAAATCTTCTCTTCTTTCTCTCCAGGGAAAAAGACACTGAAGTTGCCAAAATAATGTGTTTATTCTTAGACTCAGTGGGCTTTTGCTGAAAAATAGAATGAATTGCTTGAGTGTATGTTGTAAAGAACTGGAAGGAAATGATGTATTGAAAAAAACTATACCATTTGCTGTAGAACTGAGGTCTTCTGAAAGGGCAGTTCTTGTTTGATCATTCTGATCTCCTTCAGTGATGACACACTTAGTGGATGAGGGAAAGGCTATGGATGTGATCTTCCTGGACTTCAGTAAGGCCTTTGACACAGTCTCCCACAGCATACTGCTGGAGAGACTGACTGCCCATAGCGTGGATAGACCTACTCTGAGATGGGTGGATGGCCTGGACCAGAGAGTCGTGGTAAATGGAGTTAAATCTTGTTGACAGCCAATCACCAGTGGTGTTCCCTAGGGCTCAGTGTTGGAGTCTGTTTTATTTGACATCTTTATCAATGATCTGGATAAGGGGATTAAATACACTCGCTAAATTCACAGATGACACTTATTTTGATAGACAAGACTTACTTTGATAATGACCCTGTAGCAGACTCATTTTTCTAAAAAATCCTGAGCCAGAGGCAGTGATTCACTTCATTAAAGACCCCGTGGTAGGGGCAGTGACTATGGCTGGAGGAGGCCATGTCCCATGCAAGGAGCCCAATCACTTAGTTAAAGACCTAAGAGCAGTGATTTTCTTTGTTAAAACTATGGCTGTAGGAGGCTGTGTCCCGTGGGAGGGACCCCATAGTCACAGAAACTGTAACTATCGGGAGGAACTCACACCAAAGAGCCTCATTAAACTTATGCCCAGAAGAGGCCATGTCCCGACGGAGAGACCCTGTATCTGCAGAAGCTGCAACTGCAGGGAAGAACCCACGCCACAGATATTCACTAAGTACTGAATCCTGTGTGAGGGACCCTGTATTGGAGCAGGGGAAGAATGCCAGGAGCTGTCCTCATCTGAGAAGACTAGTGGCAGAGCCCACCTGTGAGAGATTGACCCCATCCCCCATTCCCTACCCCTCTGAGCCGTTGAGGGGGAAGGAGGTAGAGATACGGGGAGCAGTGAACTAGGCCCAGGAAGAAAGGAAGGATAGGGGAGGGAGATCTTAAATGGTGGCTGTTATTTTCTCATCATCCTACTCTCTTTTTGCTTTTGTTTTGTTCTGTTTGTTGTAGGTAGTAGAATAAACTTTCCTACTTTCCTCTCCAAGTCGAGTACTGGAGTCTGTTTTGCTTAGAACCATAATTGACAGTGACCCCTCCCTACCCTTGTCTTAATCCACAATAACCTTGCTTATCTTTTTCCTCCCATTTTGCTGGGGCCTCTGCCATTCTAACAAGGATAGGGGTGAATGGTGGGCACCGAGTGAGAGACTGTCATGGTGCTTCTGTGCTTTCTGGGCCAAACCACGACATCACCCCTCCTCATTGGTTCCACAGTCACCTGTGAAAGGAAGTTGTCATCATCATTCTTTAGGAAACTTCTGGACTGTGTGCACTTGGCTGTGTGACTTTGCTAGCAAATATCAGGGAGGTTGAAATGGGGTCAAGTTGCACCAGGTGAGAGTTAGATTGGGCATCAGGAAAACTTTTTCACTGAGAGGGTTATTAAGCATTGGAACAGTGGTGGGGTCATCCTACGGGTATTCAAATGTTACGGGTACTCAAATATTGTGTAGATGAAGTAAAGAGAGACATGGTTTAGTTTAGTGATGTGGTTGACAGTGTTAGGTTAAAGGTTGATTTAAGGATCTTAAAGGTCTTTTCCAACCATAGTTATTCCATGATTCTATGATTATGTGAATGGCTATCTGAGGTAGTGAAAGATCTTGCCATAGAAAACAACTGATTAGATCAAAAGGTGCTACACTATAAGATATATGGTATGATCATAAAGATATAGTCCCGTTTGGTCAGCGAAATAGAGGAAAAGGGAATCTTGTCCGAGCCCAGACAAAAAAGAAAGAAAACATGGCTAAAGAGGAAGTTGTGAAGGGAAGAATGGTCCAATTCAGAGACTAATAGAAACAACACCAAGACAATATATACTAAATTTCGTTATTTGTTCTCCCTGATTGCATCAGTTTTAGAAAAAAAAAAAAAAGAATTTTAAGTAAACTGATTGTCTAAAACTTCAGTGTATGTATATATATGTACATGCTAGCATGTAGAGTGCTATATGTTGTACTACCTAGAACTTCCTGAGTGTTTTCCCTTTACTTGTACTCCTATTTACATATATTGCAATTGCATTTGTTTTTGCAGCACAGAATTTTGCTTTCAAACTGAATATTCACATATTTTAAAGGCGATGGAAAGTTGATCTGTAAAATCACTTTCTTATAATGACATAATAAGCAGAAAAAAAAAAGGATTTCTGAAATTTTACAAAAGTAAGTTTGTCATTTTATGTATTGTATTTCCAGTTCATAGTGGTGGAAAAAAATGATTTTGCATGAATGCTGTTTAGTCAACTGAAGTTAATCCATCTTAGATTCATCGTGTCCTTCTTTTTCCCACTCGATTACTTGGCTGAATTTCTCTCAAAAACTTGTCTTTTAGGCTGTCCAAAAGAATATTAGCCAATCCATTTAGAAGAACTTCTTAATGTTTACTATGTGTGTTGTTTTTGTGTTTCACCTTTCTATCATCAATTCTGTATCAATTTTCTTACTGATTTTAAGCAATGTTGTTTAAGATTTTTGTGCATCTTTAGTTCTATCTTAATCAACTTACAATTTTAAGTGGTATGCAAATGAAAATCTTATGCTTATTACTCTTCTAATACATAAAATGTTGCCTTGCATATTCAGAATTTGTTACTTTTGCTTTTTAAATATTTTTTTCTTCTTATAAGTAGATTACATTTTAGGAATAAAGAGTTTCCAGTCATGATTTTTGCTATTGGCTTCCTTATGGTCAAAAGGCAACTTTAAATTAAAGAAGAGGAAAAGAGAGAAAATAACCAAGAACATGTTGTCCTTTCAAGAAGAAGAGTTGCTTGAGATTTTTCTAGAAATAATAATAACTTTAATAGTAGCTTAAACTATCTTTTATGCCAAGATGGTTTATGGAATCTATAATCTCTGCTAAGGCCGGTTCTTCAGAATTATGTGTGTTGTGATCGTTTTGTTTTTTTTACTTTTTAATGAAACAACACTTGCCATAGCAAGTTACAAAACACTTTGGTAAAGAATGGAGACAAGCTTGCCAGTATAATCAGAAAACATAGCCTATAGCTACAATAGAATTGAGCATTGCAAAATTTACTAAGCTGATGTACAAGGGCAAGTGCAGAGTCCTGCACATAGGGAGGAACAATCCTCTGTGTAGTAATGTACCTGAAGGAAAAAGGGCCTGTGGCCCATCCAGACTTCGGTTGTGTGAGACCTTAAGCTGCATGAGGCTCAGACACAGGCCTCAGATGCAGGCTCAGACTTTGGTTATGTTGGACAGTGAACAGTGGGCCTGAAGAATAGTCAAGGACGAGTTGCTTGTTAGAGTTTAGATATGAAGGCAGCTGTGCATGTGGGAAAGAAACTGTGTAAGCTTAAAAGAATGTAGCAAAGCAGAACCTGAAGGGGTATGTGAAACGGCAAGACTTACTGCAGAAAGTGCAGCTGGAAAAGTCCAATCAGAATTATTGTAACCAAGCTAGCTTTGCATTGCTTATAAAAGCCTGATGCTCGTTAATAAAGTGGAGAATTATGACCTAACCATATTGGTGTCTATCATTTCTCCGTGGTGCTCTCTCTGACACCCATGCAGCAGTACAGGCTGAGGATTCACCTGCTGGAGAGCAGCTCTGTAGAGAGAGACCCAAGAGTCCTGGTTGATAACGAACTAAACATGAGCCAGCAATGTGCCCTAGTGGCCAAGAAGTCCAACGGCATCCGGGAATGCATCAAGAAGAGTGTGGCCAGCAGGTCAAGGGAGGTTCTTCTCCCTCTCTACTGTGCCCTGATGAGGCCTCCTCTGGAGTCCTGTGTCCAGTTCTGGGCTCCTCAGCTCAAGAGGGACAGAGAACTTCTGGAGAGAGTCGAACGCAGGGGCACCAAGATGGTCAGGGCACTGGAGCATCTTTCTTATGAGGAAAGGCTGTGGGATCTTGAACTGTTCAGCCTGGAGAAGCAGAGACTGAGCAAGGATCTCATTGATATTTACAAGTATTTGAGAGGTATTTGTCAAGGGGATGGGGCAACACTTTTTTTTCTATAGTGTCCAGTGATAGGACTAGAGGTAACAGACAAAAGCTGGAACAAAAAAAAATGCCATTTACTCTTAAGGATCAACTTTTTTACTGTAAGAGTGATGAAGAACTGGAACAGGCTGCCCAGGGAGGGTGTGGAGTCTCCTCTGGAGGTTTTCCAAACCCACTTGGACACATTCCTCTGTGACCTGATCTAGGTGGGCCTGCTTTAGCAGGGTGTTGGAGTACATGGTCTTTACAGGTCTCTTCCAACCAATCTATGATTTTATGAATCTATGATTTTCTCTCTAGAGCTTTAATGTGATAGTATTCAATTCAATTCCTACTCATAACATTATGAAAGAAAAATTTGAACTGATAAATTAGACAAGACTTAGATTACGAATGTAGATTACCCCAATAATTCCAAAGTAGAAGGGAAGATGGCTTAGAATAATGTCATGAAAAATATTTTTTCGTGCCATAAAGACATAAAACCCCTTATTTTTTTAAGTTCTTAACAGAGTATCTATTTGGGCAATTCTGGACTCAGATGCTCATGGTTGTTGAGATTTACAATTACATAAGAGAAGTTTTGCTATGTGATTTCCTTTTTAGAGTTAGAAATTTTACCAGAACTGTGTTGTTTAATAAGAGAATAAAGAAATCATGATTGTTTTAGAAACATAAAATAGAAAGGAACACCTCTCCAAAGGTGTGCCGTAACCCTATAAGCAGTTGATTGACCACATGTGACACTTTTAGCACCTGACAATATATTAGTTGTCTATATCTCTTCAGTCTTCTAGAATTCAGGGTTTTTTCCCTCTGTATTACCTCATTTAATATTCAATCTGAGTTCTATATTTTGGTATTACCTGGGCTGTGCTGTACGCTCCCATTCACTAAATCTCATAAAAACAAAATATGAAGGTGTGTTCCAGGCATCTGTACATTATTTAGCAAAATTGCTAATCAGAAATATATTACATTGGTGACTGTTAGCAAATACAAATATGTAGTGGTTATCCAAATTTTGGTGAAGTTCTATTTTTGAGTACAAAGTGTTGTAGTTTGACTTTTATTTCTCTAAAGAATCTTGACATGTTCCTGTATGTCTTTTGCTCATCTTGTAATTATATACTTTTTCCAGAGGTCAGTTTTTTATTGTTTATAAATTTCTGAATTAGTTTGAAATTCTGAACAGAAAAGGTTATAAAAAGCTTTTCTCCGTACCACTCATCAGTAAAGTAAACGTTGTGCCACAAGGACTCAGAATTTAAAAATCCACCGTGTCTTGGAGGAAATCTTGGAGGTTTGACAGATTAGACAGTTTCATTTTATTTGGTATTTCCTAATCATATTTCAACTGGCTATACACAATCTAATAGTATTTCTGTCCAAATTGTGCAAAATGTACAGCATATACAGTGTTTGAAATATTGTAGGCAGCTATTATCTTTGTTCTCTGGTCTATAAAGCATCATGGTTTCCTAGGGTGATTTGAAACCCATTTCTTCAGCTAATGCACAAACAATCTGTCTGCAACTGCTATTGGTATTCACAGTTTTCAGAAAACCTGAGCATCGGCAGACAGTATAAACCACAGGTCATGGATGAAATAGTTTCTGATGGATTGGAATACAGACTATTTAATAGAATCATTAATATATTCTCAGAAATTTTTAATGTACTGAACATCAAATGGCTGAAATTCATACAGTATTCAATGTAGATAAATAATATTCATATGGTGTTGGCCATGTTAACAGCCATCAGTTAACCCTTCCCTGGATTTGTAGAGAAAAGTGTGAATATTTTTGTGCTGCAATATTTTAACTTTGCAAAAATCAGGCAATGATTCACTATGTAAGAAAATCACATAGCATAAGTATTTTAAAGTGACAAAACAGATACACATTCTATAATCTGATAGTAATTGGTGTTATTGTCAGTTATATATATGTTTTTCAATATCTGTCATAGAGGACAATATATAGCTTGCATGAGCAGAGTTGATGTTCAGAAACGACTCTGCAAATCATGATCTTCTTGTCTCTCCAGGAAGTTATATCACAGATAGAGCTAATTAGTGATTTTCCATGCTATCTAATTGATTTTTTTTATTGTTCACATAAGGATCACATTGTGAGAGTAAAGCATTCAGAAATAAGTAGATTTAGACATTTTAGTAGCTAATGTAGCATAAATCTTTTTATACTAGATTGAGCAGGGATAAAGCCATATTACTCACAGTGACATGGGAATTTTAAAGTATCTTCTAAATTTTTCCAGCATCAGTATATTTCATTTTTAGCTAATGTCTGTCTTGGAATAGCCATAGAAATGTCAACTGTGATGATGACTTTTGTTACATAGTTACCTGTAACACAGCTACTCGGTATTGAAATTTTCTTTTAATCAGCTCTGTATAATTCATTAAATAGCCTTCAATCTATGATAATTTGCAGTTTCTACCTATCAGTACTAGACTTTAATAGATGTTTCAGTTATTGATCCAGCAAGACAATGAATATCATAGGCACTAGTTCTTTTCTACTGAATACTTTCTACTCTGATTGGGTCATTACCAGTACTAGTCCAAAGATAAACCACTGGAATCAGTGTCTCATTTTTTTACATTTTTATTTCAAAAGCTGTATGAGACAATGTTCAAGTCTTGAGTGTATAAAATCTTTAGGTACAACAGGCCTCATTTCCATGTCTTAATCATGTGGAGATTTTTCTGCCTGAATGTGACAAAATTGGATAATTAACATTATTTGAAAAACATTTAAAGATTAAAAATGTCAAATGTTGATTAAAATGGGAGGTTATATAGATTGGGCTAGATATTTATTCTAAATAAACACAAAGATATTCCTCTCCATCCTTATTTCTATCGAATATCTGAAATACAGACACTACAGTTATAAAGGCAAGGAAAGCTATAAGCACTAGTTTTCTGATCAGTATTTTTATGCACAATTAACATGAAGCTGGCACTTCAGGTAAAGTTTACAGAAGTATATGGCAGTTGGACTAGATGATCTCTAAAGGTCCCTTCCAACCCTACCATTCTAGGATTCTATGATTTATATTTTATGTGATTGATGCCATAAACAATAATTATACTGGAAATACTTAACCAATGATTGTATCTCAGAAACCAGAGTTTATAGCATAATATTTGTCTCAGTAAGGAAAGAAGTTGTAAGTAATTCATCGGTACTCTTTTCTTCTATATATGTTTTTTCCATGGAGAACTATCAGAAATACATGATTCCCTAATGCAAAGATTTGTGCAAAACATTGTAATTAGTCTTCACTAATGTCTTGCTACAACATGAAGAGTCAAAATTATGGCAGAGGTCTATCTCCCTCATCCTTAATTTATTTGACAGCTGAGGGAAAAATAAACTGACAGAGACCATTGTTGCATCAATAATTAAATAACTCAATTTGGCAATTACAAGTGAGCTTTGACTATGCTATCATTTTATTGCCATGTCCCTAAATGCTATCATAGGTTTATCTCCTGACAACCTACTATTTTACATGTCTGTTTCAAGGCAACCATTTCTGTGCTTGCTTGATAATTTTTAATTTAGTGACCTAGTTCTTCTTCAGTTAATATTACCTAAATACTGTTTATATCTCATAGTTGACTATTACTAGGATTATATCTGATTTTTTTTTAAATTCAACCCGTAAAACAATATATAATCGCTTTTGCATGGTTCCAGAGCATACATTTAGTTTTAAAAAGTAATTTCATTACTGATTTACTTAGCTTAAGACTCCTCTTGATGATTTGTTTATCTGCTTTATCTACTAATATTTTCTACAACTTGTGCTTCAGGGCAGCTTCAATATCTTCTTGTCCTTCTGTGGCAGCAAATATGTCTGGTATTAAATGACTACTTCTGAAGTGTGATAAAACAGTTACAACAGGTTAGAAGCAAAAAATTGTTCCCCTTTTTTGCTTAAAGACATTTGCAAAGACAGGAGAGATCAACATGTACATTAGCTAGAAGGTGCCCAATGTATGCTTTCATCAAAGATGCACTGTTTATACATCTTTCTTGGCCCTTTCAGAATCCGTGACAAAAGATACTGGAATTCCATTTCTAAAAAGCTAGTTAACCTGTTTCAAACTAACAGATTCCCAAGAAAAGACTGTAGAGAGAGACACTCTTTCATCACACTCCAACTTGTATGATTAGAAATTGTACAGATCTTCTCAGGCTTGTCTGCTTCTTTTTCAATTATGGAATCTGGTCCAATAAAACTTATTACTTTTCCTGATAAACCTTGTCTTGCCAGTGGTGCTAGACCATCATGATCAAAGCAGTGCTACTGTAATTTATTGCAATTTAATCTGGAACACTGCTAACATCTGTAGCCAAGCCCTTCATATATCTTTATTTTTCACTTCTTTTTGTGTTTCCTACAAATCATACTCCACAACTGAGCAGTGTTTTGTTCTTGTCTCTATCAGTGGACATTAAATGGAAGAATCTTTTTCATTTACTTCTCTAAACTTTACTGTTAGTAGGAAAAGTTTAAGATGGTAAGGATCATATTTTCAATTGTTTGGTGTATGTTGTGTCCAGCTTTTTGTATTTAGGATGTACTCCTTCAGGTGTACTCAGTTTCATTTTATACATTGTTGTCATTGTTGTAAGTTTGTCTTTCCATTAGCTACCAGCGATCCTACACCTTTGTTTTAGCTGGATAATTTTCTTGACTTCTGCCTTTTCTGTCAGGATTCTGTGATGTGCGGTGTATGATAGTGACCTGCCACAGAATTCTGCAGTTCACTACTTGAAAATACGATGTTATTAAGAAATACTCTTTTTACCTTCTGCTTTTTAACGCTTATGCTAAATCCATGGTATGTTAGTGCATACCTGCTACATTTAGCAGCATGAAATAACTGCTATAAGCAGAATAATAATTTCTAGTCAGATGTATTGGGGATTAAAAAGCAGTCGGGTCATGAAACCTTCATTCTCCTGTCACTAGAAGGAGTTAAAAAATATATATGCCTGAAGGAGGCTGTGAATCCATAGGAAGTCCACCCTGGGCCAAATTCCTGGCAGGATATGGAAGCCTGTAGGGAGAGAGGAGTCCATGCTAGAGCAGGTTTGCTGTCAGGAGTTGTGATCCTGGGAGGGACTCAGGCTGGAGCAGTCAGTGCCTTAAAGACTTTTTTCCTGGTGGATTGACCCACATTGGGGAAGAGTGTGAGGACCTGTCCCCGTGGGAGGCAGTTTGTGAAGAACTATGGGAAAGACTCACGTTGGAGACTGTAGCAATGGGAAGCATGAGGAGGCCTCCTCCTGAGAAGAAGCGATGGCAAAATCCATCTGTAATGAAGGGACTGCAACCTCTGTCCTCCATCCCCTGTGCCACTAGGGGGAAAGGAAGGAGAGTCCCAGGAAGAGGAAGGGGTGGGGGAAGGTGTTTTAAGATTACTTTTTATTTCTAATCTCCCCGTTCTGATAGTTTATTAATAAATCAAAACATTTTCTCTCCAAATTGAGTCTTTTTTGCCCATGACACTAAATGCTGCATGATCTCTCTCTTCTTATCTTGACACACAAGCCTCTTGTTATATTTTCCTCTCCCCTGTCCAGTTTAGGATGGGGATTGATAATAAAACTTGGTGGGTATCTGACACCCAGCCAGGGCTAAACCACCACACATGAATGCAACATTAGACAGTTTACATTTCTGAAGCATTGAATATGGGAATGTATAGCAAGAGTATCACTAGGACCAAAGATATTTATTCTTTGTTTTGAGCTTCTTGATTCAAGTAATAGTGTTTTGATGCTTGTGGCAGTAGGTAATCAAATCCTCAACTTAGTGAGAATGTCTATTCTATGGCAGTGGTGGTCTGGATATCTTAGATATCAGTGTCCTTAACTACTGAGTTAGCAGTCTTAACACATTTACACCGTTTTTGATGTATGACAGAATTATTTCTAGTTCGTCGCCCCAATGTTTGCATTTCAATATGATACTGAGACTTGATTACATCTTCTATTTATATTTTAGGCTTGGAATCCTGTTCATGGATGTGGGAGTTGTAAGTGATTGGAAATTTTTTCGCTTTTTGTGTGTGTATGTTTAATCTATCACACTGGAAAAACACAAGTTTCCTGGAAATTAAAAACCTATTACACAGTATTTTTAATATTTTCAGTCTTTTATTTTACTAAATTTATATGCTTTTCAATGCAAAAACAATACTTTTCCTGTGTGGTGAAAACTTATTAAAATATTGAAAGACAAGTTTTCAATTGTTTGTTTTTCTGTAAGTATACCATTAGCAATCACTCTAGTGATTCAAAATGTCTTTTTTTCTGAGCACTGCATAGTCCCATCCATATGGAGTATGGTGTTATTATCTTTTTGACTTTGCATTACCATAAAAATCTATTAGTCCTATTAAAAAACATTACACACATAGGATCTGGCTCTACAATGTGTTGCTCTACATTTGTTCCCTGTGAATATCATTGCAAATGTGGCATATAGAATTTAAATATGAAATTAAACCACCTTCTTTGGTGCAGTTATAGGTTGAGCACATTATTAAATATAATCTGTAATAGCTTCTTTAATTATTAACTAACTGCTAAATTTTTATAATGTCTATGTTCCTGTGTGGGAACATGAGAAAATTCTGATTATTTCTGTTACACTTTTTATTATTAAATATACTTCTATAAATGAACATTACAATATAATAAAAAGAAAATGGCATAAGTAGGGGTTGATATAAGCATTTCCATTGGACATCTTGCAGTATAAATTAAAATAATATAAATAAATAAACAGTAGGCATATGCATAGATATTTGGGATCAATTTACTTAAATGCAATTATATCCTTAAGTCAAATTGGAAGACAGTAGGTGTATATATTATACTTTTAACTCATTTGCTAATATAAAACAAGTGCATGGAAAGAAATACTGGATATTTAGAGGTGAATCTTCTGTTTTCATCATTCTATTTTCTTAATCAGTTCAGAAGGGAGATGAAGGACTTGTTTATTTGGTGTCTTCTTGTTATTACTGGGAAGATATTATTTTCCAATTTTAAAACTTTCCTGACAGTCCTTCTCCCTATAGACATTGCTGCCACTTTCAATATATGAAAGAAATCACCATTATAATTTTGGCCATATTTTCCTCCTCTTCTGGTTTACTATGAAAAGATTCACCTTACTGCAGGAGATGCAAGTGGATAGAGAATTTGCATTAGGTGATGATAAGCTCTATGCTTTCCAATAATATATTCATTTCCTGAAAAAGGTTTGAAGTTGACTTTCATACTTCATATTGCTGTATATGTGCTTAGAACCTAGGTACATAATTAATTACAATAATATTTTCACTGAATTAAATAATGTACCTGACCAAATATTTATATATCTTGACAATAGAGCATATGATTGCAAGAAGACTTCTGGGAGGTTTACCTGGGCTAGAGTTTGGTAGCAGTGGGGCTACAGAGGTGGGTTTTTTAAAAAAGGCTGCCAGAAGCTTTGCCTATAGGTGATAGGGCCAATGCCAGTGAATTCTAAGATCTCAGCTGACCCAGGCCTGGCCAATTAGTGACTCAAGTAACACCTCTGTGAATACTGTATTTGAGAAGGGCAAGAAGCTGTTGGGCAGATGCTGAAACTACAAAAGAAGGGAGTGAGAATGTGAGAAAAACATCTGCTGGAGCAGACTTCTGGCAGGACCTGCAGACACATGGAGAGAGGAGCCCACGCTGGACTAAGTTTAATGTCAGGACTTATGACCCTGTAGGGGACCTAGGCTGGAGCAGTTCATTCTTGAAGGACTATTTTCTACCTGGATGAGACTCATGCTGAGGCAGTTTGTGAAGAACAGCATCACAGAGGAGTTTGTGGAGGACTATCTCCCATGAGAGGGACCCCAAAGTGTAGCGATGGGAATTGTGAGGAGTCCTCATCCTGAGTTGAAACAGTGGTAAAATCTATCTGTGATGAACTGACCATAACTGACTGGTTCCTTGTACCCCTGCACCACTGATGGGAAGGAGGCAGAGACCTGGGAAGAAGAGAAGGATGGGGGAAGATGTTTTAAGATTTGGATTTTATTTCCCATTTCTCCACTCTGTTTTGATTTATTGCTAAAAAATCAAACCAGTTCTCTCCCCATTGAGTCTGTTTTGCCCACGATTGTAATTGCTGAATGATATCCTGGCTCTTATCTTGACCTCTGAACCTCTTTTTTTGTTATATTTCTCTCTCCCCTGTCCATGTGAGAAGGAGGAGTGATAGAATGGCTTTGGTGGGCACCTTGTACATAGCCAGGGTTAAACCACCACAAGATTATAAGTAGGAGAACTTGCATGGATTTGATAAGTGCAGTAAATTAATGTTTAACAGATTCACTTTGAACTGAGCTTAATTAATATTTGGCTTATTCTAAGGTATTTTAGAAGTAAGTGCTTAATTTGAGAAACTTTAGGTAAAATCTCTATACTTTCTCATTGCTTTCTTAAGTTCATTTGTAATTTAGAGATTATTTTTTTCTTTCGGTAAAACTTAGGCACTGTTTGTGTGTTTCCATAATTCATGAAATTATCTGTAATTGTGTACTTAGTGTAAATACTTGCAATCACATTTATAAGATATAATTACAAAGTGCAATGCAATAATTGTGATGGGTAATGTCATAAAGGAATATCTATTAAACTTCTCAAAGGTGTAGTCTGTGAATATTCAGAAGCTGGTATTTATAGCTGAATATCAAACATGGTTAAGTGCCTACAGTAGATGGGTAAAGTTTACAAGTATAACTGGTGCTGGTCAAGAATACTATTACAAAACAATTTCATTTCTTATCAGGGACTTCAGAGCATCTTCAATCTAAAACTGGGTGTGCATTGGGAGTTTATTACTAAAACTATCTTGCAATTTCACTACCATGGGAATAAAGTCTGTCTCCCCACCTGAACATCTGACAAACTATGGCCCCAGACTGCCCAGGTTTTTAAATCAGAGATTACAGATTATCTAAAACCCAGATAGATACTTTTATCTCAGAGTAAGTACTGAGGAGCTTGTGGCCCTGTACTGCAGATAGGGCTTCTCTTTTCCCAGAGTATTCTCCAACTCACAGGATCCTCAGTCTTGTTCTTCAGTCCTCAGGAGCTGGAAGAAGGTGTTCATTTCCCCATAACTGCAACTGCTGACTTCTTTGATCCTGATAGTTTCAGATCTGCAGGCTATGGCCAGGTTAGCTAATAGTTTTGCTGCCAGAACTGAAGAGGTTCATGCACCAACACATAATGGAGGTCACCCAGCAAGAAAGCAGCTTTTCAGGAAAGGACCTGGAGATCTTGATGGACACCACGTTGAGAATAACTCAGCAATGTGCCCTTGCTGCAAAGGCTAATGGTATCCTGGGCTGCATCAGGAGTGTTGTCAAGAGGAGGGGGGAAGTGATTCTTCCCCTTTACTCAAGCCTGATGTACTTTGTCCATTTCTGGACTCCTCAGTACAATAGAGATCTGGACATACTGGCATCAACCCAACCAAAGAACAATGTTATGATGAAAGAACTGGTGCATCTCACAGAATCACAGAATAGTAGGGGTTGGAAGGAACCTACAAAGACTGTCTAGGTCAAGCCCCTACTAAAGCAAGTCTGTCTCATAGAATCATAAAATCATAGAATGGTAGGGGTCAGAAGAAATCTTTAGAGATCATCTAGTCCAACCTCCCTGCAGAAGCAGGTTCACCTAGATCAGGTCACATAGGAACATGTCCAGGTGGGTCTTGAAGACCTCCAAGGAAGGAGACTTCACANTCATGGTTAGTTTATTATCAACCAGGACACCCAGGTCTCACTTTTAATTGAAACTTTTTCTATTGTCTTTTACAGCAGTGGTCATTTTAAGATCTTAGATTGCCCAGGGAGGTTGCAAGGTGTCTCTTCTTAGAAGTATTAAAAGAAACCATCTAGATATGGTCCTGGGCAAATAGACACAGGGGGTCTTGCCTTAGTGGGAAATGCACCAAGTGATCTCCAGAGGTTCCTTCCAACCTTAACCATTTGCTGGTTCTGGGAAAAAAAACCCTATAACCACAGGTAATAAACCATTAACTATATAAGACAGGTTTTCTCTTCAGGAATAGTTTATCTAATTGCATTCAGATGTTCAGATCGAATGAATTTCGTCAGTGAAACCTTACCTCAAAGACAGTCAATGGAAATGTGGTTTGTATTTTATTTATGTTAGGACTTTTATGATTGTACCAACATCCAAACAGATTGTGGCAAGGTTTTGATATGTCAGCTATGTCAGGTTTATATATTCCTTCACAAACTTTACATAAAAAGGCTAAAGAAACCTTACCACAAATGGCTTATTTCCATGTAATTAGATTCCCTTTTATTTGCTTAACAGCAAATAAAATTGAGACATTAATGCATGTTCTTTACTTGTTCAGTATATAAATTACTTTTATTATGCTTGCTTTTTAAAAAGTTATTTAAAGTCCGATTCACATTTTCCACATTAGACACTACCTTTGGTTTCCATACTGTGCTAGTGACAGAGATGAAAGAAATTATATATATTTGACTTCTGCTTGCCTGACAATAATAAGCAGTGTTCATTTAGATGCAGCTTAGACATCAGCGTATTACTGTAATTGTATTACTCTGTCAGAAAAGAAGAATGATTTGCTCAGAATAAAAAACATATTTAACTTTACTATGTCCTCTTAGTCTTCAAATAAGTACTGGAGCCATTTAATAGTTATTATTGAGTATATAAATTCCTAGTAACTCTTATTTTGAAAAATGCATGCATTGTACAATAGGTGTATGATCAAAAATGTACATTCCTTCAAGAATTTCTTAAATCCTGGCTTTATTTATTTATATCAGATACTATTTCTAAGAAGGAAAAATTAGTAAGATTTTCTCAATTAACATTGATTTAGAGGTTATATTACAAGGTTGTATCTTGCAATGTTGTATGCTTGTACTGCATTCTCCAATAAAAGTGAATACTTAAATATTGGATAATTTAGAAAATGTTGCAAAAATTTCTAGTAGTGTAAAAACAAATTGCATTTCAAACTTGTTTCAGTACGGTTTTTCTGTGAGGAGACACCACTGTTCTTATGGTTATCTCTACTCTTATTTCAGGATTTTTTTTGTCAAATAGAATTAAAATAAATTCCTTTACAATTTATTGCAATGAACTATGTTGCCAGATTTTATTTTGATACAAATCACTGCTGTAAGAACTGAAAAAATTTCAGCATAACCTAATTTATACATGAAAAACTTAAGTTAGATGTGACTGACACCATGATGAAATAAAGGTAAATAAAGGGAATAACTATCATTCTTGTAAGTCATAACGCTAAAGAGGTAAGCAGTTAACTTTGGCATTGATTTGTAGAATTTCTGTTATGAATGGACACATGTTCACAGAAGAATGTGTGTGAATTAAACCATGTTATCATTATGTATGCATAGTAGAATAAGCATTTGCATGGCAATATAGTCAGATACGGTAATTTGCAAATTGAGATGTTATTGTTTCAATGGCAATATTTTTGCTTTGTTGTTTTTGTTTTTTTCATAATCACTTTTTAAGAAGAAACAAGAGGAGAGTTGTTCCTGTTCTTCCTCTTGCTGCTTGTGGCTGTTCTTGCTTTCTTATCTGGCTAGTGGTGGTGGAATGAGTTGGATGAGAGAGAAGCAACCATGTGGACCTGTCATGGGTATGTGTAGAGCCATTTCTGATATTGGGCTAGGGACTATAATGATGGCTCTCCCTCTGCCAGGAAAGGGGAAGGCAGTGAGTACACATGGCAAAACCATGACAGGACCCCAAGGTCAGTGAGGGAAGAGAGGAGGAATTGTGCTTCAGCAGAGACTCTCCTGCACTCTGTGGAGAGGACTGATGAAGCTGAGAGTTGTTGCCAGTTCCTGGAGGACCCCATGCAGGGGTGGAGACTGTGCCAGAAGGTGGCTGTGAATTTATGGGAGAGCAGTGTTGCAGTAGAAGGTGCCCAGAATGCTCTGGTCACAGAGGAGTCCCACACTAGAGGAGTTTGTGAGCAAAAGCTGTAGCTGTTGGGGAGAACTCACACTGGAGAGGTTTTTTAAGGACTGTATTCCATGGGAGGGACCCCATGGTGGAGCAAGGGAAGAGTGTAAGGAGTCATCCTCTGAGAAGAGAGAAGTGTTGGGGACCATCTGTGAGAAATTCACCACATCCTCCATTCCCTACCCCCCTGATCTTTTGAGTCGGGAGGAGGCAGAGATATTAAGATCAGTGAGCTGAGCCTGGGAAGAAGTGAAGAGTGTGGAAAGGAGATCTTAAAGTGTTGGTTGCATTTTTCTCATCATCCTGCTCCATTTTTGCTTTTTGTTCTGTTCTGTTTCTTGCAGTTAGTAGAACAAACTTTCCTTGCCTTCCTGTCTAAGTCAGGCAGTGGAGTCTGTTTTGCCTGGAACTGTAATTGACAGCGAGCTCTCCCTACCCTTGTCTCAATCTACGTCATCTTTGGTTATCTTCTATCCTCCCATCTTTCTGGGGCCTCTGCCATTCTAACGAGGATGGGAGTGAATGGGGGGCAGTGAGCAAGAGACTGTCATAGTGCTTCATTGTTGGCTGGGCAAAATCACGACATTTCTGTAGTAATAACTCTGTAGTCGCATAGCATAGATTTGTTGTAGGCTGCAAAACAAACTAGGACAAACAGGCTTCCTGGACTGAGTTCTGTGCTGCTACTGCTTCATTGTCAGCTCTTCAGCCTTTTTATTTACGTCTTGTCTTGCAGCAGTGATTCTGAAACTACACTGTGCACCTTGTGTTTTTCTATACCACAGAATCCTTCTGCCAAAGAAAAATGTTTTGATTAAACTTGTATTTCCTCAATATAGTTTGAAAAAGACTAACTGAAAATAACAACTTTCCTCTGATCAGGCAATTGTCTTGATGTGCACTTGGAAAAAAACAAATCAGCACCTTTTATCTAGTTTTCTCCCATATTTTGGCTGCTTTTTTTCAAATATACTAATTAAAATTATACTTTTTTTTTTTTCATTTTCAGTAAGAAATTCTGATCTCCCTTTTGTGAAGAGTATATAACTGTGTCCTTTGTGGTCCTGCTTTCAAAGGTCTAAACCGATGCTTAATTTTATGAGCATTGTCTTCAAAGGAGTTGCTCACCACGAGGGAAGTAAAACATGTAACTCAGCCCTTACAGGAATAGGGAAGCGAACAGAAATTTTGAACATTGATTATGGATGGGAGTGAGCTGAATGAAGTAGCATTAAAACAATAAAAACCTTGGGGAAAAATGGGAGGTAAAAGGAGATAATGAAAATGGGGAAAACAAATACAAAACAAAAAAAAAGCAAAACTGGTAAATATGTGATTAGTTTTCAGGAAGTGTTTGATCCCCACTGACTCCAGTCTTTTGGGAGATGATTTCTAAAGTACAGATTTCTAAAGCTGGTACAGTCCACTGCTTAATTTCTTTCTTTCTTGCTGAATCCTCCAGTATTATGAAGAACAACAAATACCTAAATTAACAGAGATTCACCTTAAAAATCCATGTACAAATGGTCTTGTTTTTGCAAGCAAACAATGAATTCCCCCAAGAGATGAACTTTAAGCATTATATCTGCGACCTATTCCCAAATATGAAGATAAGTAAGAATATGCTTATTTTATTTATAGTTCCCAGATTGTTTTTAAAATTGTGACTATGTTGCTTAGCACTTTCTGTTGTCAGTCTCCATTTTTTAATTGTCATAAATTAAGTACATTAAAAAACAGCAACTTTAAAAAAAACTTAGCATTTGTGTATATATAGGGATTTTGGATTTGGTTTTATTATGAAACCTGGTTCTTAGTTGTCACTGAAATTTAAATTTTAATGACGAATGAAACAAGCCTATCGCAGGCTCTCCTTTAAGCTGAAACTATATGGAGCCTAGAAATACAAAGGGAAAGTATGGCATATGCTCAGACCCTTAGTCTTGCCTTTATACTCACATATGGCCACTTCTAAAGAAAGGATACATTGTGAAATTATGGTCATTCTCATATCCATCTCTTTTGTTCAAACTTCAGTCACCAAGATGAGTATATATATAAAGAGAGCCCTACAAATGGGAAAGGGATCTTCTTTAACAGACTGACAATTCTTACACCATAACAGCTACAACAATGAAACTGAAAATAATATATATATAGTCGTCTCTCTGTTTGCTTGTATGAAACCATACCTTTGCATTGCATAAATCCTTGCTTACTTATATGGAATTACTGATTTGAGAAAGATGAACAAAAATAAAAGTAATATATTTTTAAACATTTTTGATACTTCTAAGACTTAACATAAAACCAAAATACTTCATATGACATAGTTCCCATCCCCCAAACCTCAAAAGACAGAACATCCAGCGAATTAAACAAAGGAGAACCTGTGGTAGACATAAACATTGACTCAGAGCTAATTAACGCACATCTGTACAATTACTCAGCTAGGCAGGAGGGAATGAGGAACACTTTAATCCTATTAAGAGTACATAAGACAGTACTTTGCATTTCAATTAAAAGAAAGGAAAAACATTTCTAAATGCTACCACACTCCACAAACAGCAGACTAATGCACTGAAAAACTGAAAGCACAGTAGACTTCAGCTTCTTTTGTCCTTCCATGCAGCAAAGTTTAAGTCTTTTCATTAAGATTTGTGAAAACCCAAAACAGTTATTTGGCAAATCTAATCTTTGTAGCAAGTAAACCTCTTCTAACTGTTAGGTCTTAATGGGAAGTCATGGTGGCTTTGTGTATTAAGGATTCATGAGTGATTTACTTACACCATATGCTTTATCACTAGTCCTAATATACCTAAATCAGAGTTAACTACTCTGGTAAAAATCAGTTATATCTTGATATCAGTTGATATGAAAAGGTCAAAACCTAACTATAAGAAAATTATTACAGAAATCCACATCATTTTAACAAGTCAATCAAAACCCACTTGGATGATTTCCTTTGTGACCTATTCTAGGTGGTCCTGCTCTGGCAGGGGTGTTGGAATAGATAATCTTTTGAGATCCCTTCCAGCCCTTGAATCTCAAGAATCTCAAGGGCTGGAAGGGACCTCGAAAGATCATCTAGTCTAACCCCCCCTGCCAGAGCAGACCATCTACAGTAGGTCACACAGGAACGTGTCCAGGTGGGTTTTGAATGTCCTCACAGAAGGAGACTTGACAACCCACCTGGGCAGCTTGTTCCAGTGCTCTGTCACCTTCACAGTGAAGAAATTCTTCCTTGTATTTATTTGGAACCTCTTATCTTACAGCTTTTATCTATCGTCCTTCGTCCTATTGTTGACCATCATTGAGGAGAGCCTCGCTCCAACCTCCTGACATCTGCCCTTTAAATATTTGTAAACATTAAGGATATCATGAGATTCTGTGATTCTGTGAAGTCCAGTCAGAAATTACAACTCAATTGTTGTAATATTACTGATTCATACTTTATGGCAAATATGTGTGTTAAATCCATTTATCTGTCTCATCTTCTGTCATTTTTATATGAAGAATGATGTTTAGTCCTCTTCATGAGGGAAACAAGATCTATCTTCCTTAAGACATAAACTAGAATTTTTCTCAAGGACAAAGTAGTATCTACTCCTATTTAAATTTTCCATTGTAATATTTTGATATTGTCCAAAATGCTCTATCTCCTGTTTGGTGAATGTTAGTGAGAGAGAGAGTTTTTTTTCCTCCTTAGGACTGCTATTCAGACTACTGATGTGTGGCTGGATCTGATTTCCCAGGTGACTGTGAAAAAAAATATTTATTGTAAACAAAATAAATAATTTGTGCTGACACAAAAACAAACCTAAAAACTTTAATTCCTGTTTTGATAAATAATTTTTATTATTTATCAGTCCATATAATTGCTTCAGTACTAAATAAACATAAATATTTACTTTTCATAAAAAATGTGTAAATATTTCAAAAGAAAAAATGGCACAAGTTGCAAGAAGGTAAATGCAAGTTCAAAACGTAAGTAGCATGAATTCTGCTGAATTTTAATAACTAATATCTGAAATGAGTAAAAGTTTATATGTTCTTGTTTCTTCTGAAGAAAGATGATATTTTTTTTCTAAGAATTAAGAGTTTAATAAAATTCAAATTCTCATGTTTCCTCAAAGCAAGCAAGCAGATAAAAAAATCCCTCTCTGTATAGTCAATTATCACCCTTTCTCCTTGCACTGCTGAAGTCCTTATTTTCTTCCTGTCACCCAGGATCACATTACACAACTGATCTTATTTCTTGACTAAAACTCTGTTCTGCTTGCCTCAGACATTTATTTCAACGTGAATATATCAAGCTTCTGTTTTCCCTAACAGAGCAGTTCTCACATGAAGCTCTGTATCCTGATACAAACAACTTCCTTTTATCATCTGCCTTATACTCAAGAGGCTCCATGTAAGTTTGTCACAAGACCTCTTCTTCTACCAAGAAAATGTTAATTAAATATAGGTATTGTTTTAACTGCTGTTTTAATTATCCTTTCACCTCTTAAATATAGATGGATCAACGACTGCTAAGAACAGATTGAACCTCATCTCTTCTGTAGTGGCTTAACCTTGATTGAGTACCAGATGCCCACCAAAGCTGTTCTATCACTCCACCTTCTAAACTGGATTGGAGTAAAGGCCCATGAATTGAGATAACTCAGGGAGATAACTCAGCAATTACTGTCATAGGCAAAACAGACTCAACTTGTTTTGATTTTATCAACAATCAGTCAAAACAAAGTAGGAAATTATAAATAAAAAAATAACCTTAAAACATTTCTCCACACCCCTCCTTTCTTCCTGAGTTTCTACCTCCTCTGCCCTAGCAGTGCAGTGGAACAAGGAATGAGGGTTACAGTCAGTTCATCACAGATGGATTTTACCAGTGCCTCTTGTCAGAGAGAGGACTACTCACATTTTCTCTGGTACAACACAGAAGATTATACTCCACAGACTTCTCCAGTGAGGGCACTTCCAATGGGAAGCAGTTCTTCACAAACTACCCCAGCATGGGTCTCTTCCATGGAGGAACCTACTTCAGGAATAGACTGCTCCAGCATGGGTCTCCCCTGGTATTACAAGTCCTGATAGCATACCTGGTCCCACTTGAAACTCTTCTCTCCACAGGTTCCCAGATCTTGCCACGAGCTTACTCCAGCACGAGCTTGCTACAGAGTCACAGCCTCAAACAAGCATTTACCTGCTCTAGTGTGAGGTCCTCCATGGGCTGCAGGGGCATAGCCTGCTTCACCCCACAAGACACAGGGGAATCTCTCTTCCAGGGGCTGGGTATCTCCTCCTCCACTGACCTTGGTGTCTGCAAAGATATTGTTCTTATGCTCTCACTCCCTTTTTCTGGGACAGTTTTAGCATCTGCCAAGCAAATTCTTTCCTTTATACATTATTCACACAGGCATTACTTTCATTGCATTTGCAATTATAAACACCCAAGTCAAATTAGTGGTAAATATAGGAATGCATAGAAAGTTATCTTTTTTAATGTTTTTTCTTGTCTTTAAAATACAAAAGAGTCAGGATATTGTTTTGCTGTTTCCTTTCCTTTTTCATCCTTCCAAAATTTAATCTTTTTTCATCTTCTAATAATTTGTAGATCTATATACTTTAGTTTCGATCCTTTAGGTGCTTATCTTAGTAATATTAATGGTGTTCTTATCCAGTATGCAGGCAATAATAGTAAAGGTCTTTTGTTTTGTTTTTTTTTTCCCCTATCATTTTGATTTTGGTGTGGGTTTTTAAAGTTATAGCACTATTTTTCCGAATTATTTACGGCTCATCTTTAATAGTTTCTCAAGCTCTTGAATGCAAACTTAACAAAAAGCATTATACCTTTTGTGATCACATTCTGTTTTCATCTTCTGTTTGTTCTCTTCTCTTCAAATACCAGTAACATCAGTCATACTTGCTTCTATGATGTGTTCCTGTGTGACCTGATCTAGGTGGACTTAGTAGAGGTATTGGACTAGATGGCCTTTAAAAGTCCCTTCCACCCCCCACCATTCTGTGATTCTGAGTGAAGTGCTGTCAAATGAAGTAATTTCCCATGTAATACAAAAAATTCTACTGATCTGTGAAGCTCAAAAGCTGTTCCACATGGAACACATAGAACAGAGCTGGAGACTCTTTTCTCTCTGTCCTTCATATGTCCCTACCTTCAGTAGCTTTCCTTTAGTTTTCAGGTCTTTCTGAATCATATATCTTCAGCCTCACTTATGAGACAAAAATGAGTATTAGTACAAACACATATACATGTGCATCACCAAGACTTGTCAGAAAATCAGATGAACTGATCTTTGTAATGTGGCCTTTCTTAATGCATGACTGGTTATATTACTGTCACTTTCTTCTGTAGTTCTTACTTGGGGCATGTCACTGTACTGAAAAGAAATTAAACTAGAATGTTTTCTGGAAACAGGTTGTGTTTTTGCTTAGTTTATGAACATGTTGTGGAAAACCAAAATAACCTAGTTTTTTTTTTTGCCTTCCAGAATCATTCTTACTTCTGTAATAATTCAAATTAGTACTCCTGGAAAGGTACATATTGTTTTGGTGAATATAGTAGACATGCTTTATTACTATCTAGTGTGCTTAACTGGAATGCCAGTGGATAACATTGACTTGCTAGTCTGTTGTGGAAAAGGACAATGTCAAAGAGATTAATCAAGTATAGATGTGAAATGTAGCATAAGGGAAACCTTATCCTCTTAATCTTACCTGTGACAGCACAGGATTGGATTGATCCTCCTGGCTGAAAAGAGGGAAATCTTCAACATTCCAAATTGTACAGACATAATCAATGGCCATCAACATGCATTATAAAAGTCTGCTTAGATGGCATTATTCCTATTCACAAAGTGATATCACAGTTAACTAGGGTACAAATGCCGGTTCCATTGCTTGGCAGCCTTGAGCTCCACAAGAGCCCCTCCCTCCCTTTTCTTTTTTTTTTTTTTTTTTTACCTGCAAAGAGTATGGCTTTAATCTCCAGACTTTATCACATGTGTTCATACCCATGCATCAAAAATTCAACATGAAGGGGCTACTAGCAAACACTTTTGCAACCAAATGGGGGCACACACAGGATGTGAAAATGTGTGATAGATTACATTAAATCATAGAATCATAGAATGATAGAGTTGGAAGGGACCTTTAGAGATCATCTAGTCCAACCCCCCTGCAGAAGCAGGTTCACCTATAGTACCTTAAAAAACTCCAACTTACAGGTAAAAAAAGATGTCAGAAGATCATTTTAAACAAAATGCAAACAGGTTAATTCAACTACAAAATGAGATTTTATTTATGCTTACTTTCTTATATGGAAATAAGCAGAAAATGAGGAATCCAGGAGACTGGAGCATCCCTCTTATGAGGAAAGGCTGTGAAACCTGGAGCTGCTAAACATAGAGAAGACTGAGAGGAGATCTTATCAATACCTATAAATATGTAAAGGGTGGGCACTGAGAGGATGGAGTGAGTCTTTTTCCTATAGTGGCTAGTCACAGGACAAGGGTGTGGTGGTTTAGCCCTGGCTGGGTGCCATAAGCACACCAAGTCATTTATCACTCCACTTCCTCAAGAAGGACAGGGGAGAGAGAAATATAACAAAGTGCTCAGGAGTTGAGGTAAGGACAGAGAGATCACTCAGCAATTACCACCATGGACAAAACAGACTCACCTAGGGAAGAACTGGTTTGATTTTATTAACAATCAACCAAAACAAAGTAGAGAAATAAGAAATTAAAAATTAAATCTTAAAACACCTACCCTGACTCCCATTTCCCAAATTTCTACCTCCTACCCCACAGTGGCACATGAGGACAAGGAATGGGAGTTACTATCAATTCATTACAGACGGACTTTGCCACTGCTTCCTCTCAGAGGGAAGAATCCTCACACTTGCTGCTGATACACTGTGAGGTCTTTCTCACATAAGATAGTCCTCCATTAACTTCTTCAGTAGGGACCCTTCCCATGTGTACTTCACACACTGCCCCAGCATGGATATCCCCCTAGTGTCACAATTCCTGTCAGCTAACATGGTCTGACGTGGACTCCTCTCTCCATAGGTTCCCAGATCCTTCCAAGAACTTGTTCAGTGTGGTCATCTGACGAGGTCACTTTCAGTCTCTTTCAACCATCCACCTGCTCTGGAGCGGGGTCTTCCGTAGGTTGCAGGTGGATCTCTATTAAAGTATGGATCTCCATGGACTGCAGGAAGACAACCTGCTTCACCATGGTCTGCACCACAGGTCACAGGGGAGTCTTTCTTTCTGAGCCTAAGCACCTCCTCCCCCTCCTTCTCCACTGACCTTGATGCCTGCGGAGATGGTCTCACATTCTCACTCTCGTCTGCTGCTGCAGTTCTGCACCTGCAGTGCAACTTCTTCCCCTTCTAAAATATGTTAATCACAGAGGCATTACCTCTATCGTTAATTGGCTTTGGACTTAGAGCTGACTGGCACTGGTTCTTATCAGATACAGGAGAACTTCTAGCAACAGAAGCCACCTCTATAGCCCCCCTGCAGCCCCTTTGCTACCAAAACCTGGTCACATAAACCTGCTAAAAAGGGGTAAAAAAGCACCATCTGGAACACAGGAAGTTTCACTTGAACAAGAAGAAAAACTTCACTGTGATAATGACAAAGCACTGGCACAAGCTACCCAGAGAAGTTGTGGAGTCTGCAAGTTTTCAAAACCTGCCTGGATGTATTTCTGAGTAGCCTAACTGAGGTGAACCTGCTTTAACAGGAGGTTGAGTGGATGATTTGTAGAGGTCTCTTCCAACCCTTACCTTTCTGAGATTCTGTGATTCTATAATCCTGAATGTTTTCACTTTTCTTTGTACAATTCAAAATCATGGTGACAGAAACACTTTTATCCTGAAAATATTTTCTGAGGTTGTTTTTATTCTTTGATGATATTATTCT
>WBNH01002859.1:0-31693 GCA_013401255.1 Urocolius indicus
GCTGAGTGGCTTTGCCAGCAAAGATCTGGGTGGATGAAGTCTTCCGTGAGGACCAGGGATTGTGATTGTGAAGCAGCTCTCAGCTGTTTGTATAAGGCCTCATCCACTTCCTCCTCCTGATCAGGTGGCTTGTTAGCTGCTGAGTTACCTTCCACTCAGTAGAAGGCCAGCCATTTTCTATTTGAGACAGGAGTGGACAGGGTGAGCGACACTCTCTCATGATCAAAAATGACACTTCTTCCAAACACACCGTGAGCACCTACTCATCATTAAAGAGGTAGAAAAGATTAAGAAGAAACTTCATGATGAGAAAGAGGCAGATAAAAACCTGCCAGTTCAATGTGCAGGGGAAATGCTAGTCCTTGCGAGATAGTAATCAGAGAGGTGGACACATTGTCTTGTTTCTGTACAAACTGGATGACAACAAGAGCTTCTCCTGACCCTTACTTGTTGTTCTGGTACATATCAGGACACTAATTGGCACCAGAAATTTAGACATCAGTCATTTGACTACAGGTATTTACTGTGTAATTCAAGACATGATTTACTCTATGAGACTGCAGTGGTATACATTCCAAGAGATCTGATTCATCCCATCCAGGGTGGCTTGGTAACCTCCTGAGGCTTTACTTAACTGGCTTCTGAGGCCTCAGGAAGGATCTTTTTTCATATATTGCCTTCATACAAATACATACTTGGGTATGGTGGATCTGAAAATTCATCTTTCTACAGGAATATAGAAGATGATGCTTGTTCCTTTTCCTGCTTCTTTCTGAACAGTGTGCTAATAAAACTTGGCTCCTTGGTTACTTTACAGTCATCACTCTTCAGATCTTCAGAACAAATAAATACTCTACCAAAAGTATTTCGCTCATACATGTCAAGAATTCCCATCCAGTCCACCTGACAGATTTCTCGATTTCTACAGATATTACCAGCACATGAATCACATTTGCATTGCACAGTACAGAGCTCTAATTTCAGACTCCTCATCTTCTCACATACACACAACACCACATTGTATGACAGTATCAAGGGGAATGTAATGCCTATATCCTATATTCAGTTGATGGAACACCAGTGTTAACATCTTTCACGAAGGAAAATGTTTCTTACTAGTCATGAGTTCGTAAAAAACAGCAAGCAAAAATAAAATAAATCAGTAGTGTTCAAAAAAAGTAGATGTTATTTGTAGATTTTAAACACTAAAGACACTAAACTGTTTAGAGAATTTACCTTTTTTTGTTAGGCAAAAAGATCTCAATAGTAGACAAAGCTCAGTAGCTTTAATGTAATATCAAATTAGGGAAATGCATGGGGGAAGAGAGAGTGGATAGTCAACAGGAAGAAGAGGAGGCAAAGGAAATTACTTCTGCACTTTAAATATTAAAAAAAAAGAGATTTTTCTATTCTATACTTAGATTCTAATTCATAGTGATATAAAAAAAAGTATTTTCATTCTAAAATTGCAGGAAAAAAAATCCCATTAAATTGTCTGGTGTTGTAAGTAGAATGGAAGAAAAACTGTTAAACTCAACCACTCATATCCAGTTGAAAGCCTGAAGAAGAAATTAAGAGGTTTCTAAAAGGAAGGAAGCAGCAAACTCACTTGCTTTAAAATAAGCCCTGTCAAAACATCTCAGCCTAGAACAGCTGCTAAATGAGAATTTATTTCTAATGACACTCTTGTGAAACATAAGCAGAACAAGAAGCATTCCTGGAGTAACTTTTCATTTATTGTGAACATCAGTTTAACAATATCCTGATGACACACTCCTAAAACAAATGTCGCTGGCATTGTGAAGGAAGACTGAGTGGAACAAGCGAAAAAACTTTTGAGGCTGTTGAATTTGTGTTTCAAAAGTGAAGACATGCTTTGAGGAACTTTTCTGATTACCCATTCCCACAGCGAAACAGCAGCACCACCAATAACGCCAGAATAGAAAGTTTAGTGGAAACAACTAAGTGAGCATTTACATATAAAGTAACTCCTACTAAGCCTGACAGCAGACATGATTTAAAGTAACAAAGACACAAGATGCTTATTTTGAAATCTGAAGTGTCCACCAATTTTCTTTTTGAAAGCCTACAGCAAGAATTATTAAAAAATATTGTATTCTTATTGAATAATTTCTATATTCTTTTCCATCTTAAACTTTCTCAATTATGTAACCTTCACAATGCCACTTAGATGCCTTCTCTGAAAAGGCACCAACCAGTGAAGCAACTTCCTCTTGACTGCTCAGTGTTAGTGTTCAGTAAGCAGCTGGGAATATGACCTGGGTCTCATGGTTCCAAGCTGCTTGCTCTACCCCTAGACAGTCACTCCTGGGTAATTCTGTACCAGCTACAATAGCAAGCTAAGTCTTTCAATGTGCCTACAGTGAGAAAATATTTTCACCTTCTATGGAGTGTTAAATGGATTGAATAATTAAGTTTTTAATGAAAAGTTGCTTCTCTGGTCTAGCTTTGACAAATATCATCTTGCTGAAAATTGCTACCACTCACACCACCTATATGAGCCTAAACAAAACAGTGTAAAACTAGTTTCAAGCCTACTTTAATAATAATTTAATATCACATTATTCCTAAATAGAAACAGAAGGTTATTTATAATCATTATCATACTCAGAGCTTCCTTATTACTGGAGTTGCAGGTTGTGGAACCCGTTTTGCCGCTCCAGTCAGCTGAGCTCCTACAGGAGCATCATGCCAAACTCACACTCATCCTCAACAACCCTGCAGTTCCCAGCACACCAACTTGTGGACATTTGATATTAATGCCAGTCTTTAGTTTCAAATGCATTTAACAACATGTACGGGATGAAACACACCCCAAGTGATCTTTCTCCTGTAAATTAAAACCGCATTTTTCATTTATACTATTAAAAAATGATGATGTTTGCAGCAATAGAAAGCTAGCAGTACTTTTAGCAAAAGGCCCATACTTATCTTTAAGGAAATATTTATACTCATTATTCACATGGGAGTGCTTGGAGCACTGTGGTCTCATTTACAGCAGATCATATTAGCTTTCTTCATCATTTGCTTCTAGTTCTGTATCTTTCTTTTCTCATGAGTGGCTGACTTTGATCAGTAATGGTCCTTTTAGGACACTGAGAAGCAGATGCTGGGCCCTACATAGATACTGAACAGGAAGGAATCAGGCAGTTTGAAACTAAGTCAGTCCTTGGGTATTTGACAGGCATCTCAGGATAACCCTAGACTTGGAAAAGGTCAGACTGCTTAGAAGTAGAATGGAGGTGAAGGAAGCAGAGAGAGTGCTGTTGGGAAGCTGGCTAAGAAAACCAGAGAGATAAAAGCACCTGTCAGGGATGTCTGAAGAAGCCAGTGCTCTCTGTGAGCTGGACATATTGGTGTTTTTATGGTTGATTTTTTTTTTTNTTAATTCTTCACATTTCTCAGAGTTCCATACTGGGATGTTTTCAAGTGTTTGCTCTCCTCCAATGTTTTTGGAAGCCATCTCATTTTACAATAAATGTTTATGGCCCCCTTTGGTAATCTGCAATTTAGGGTTTTTTCCATCCATCTTTTACATATTTGATTTTACAGAAGGCAATCACTAACTTATACCAGTTTTCTACAGATGGATGGTTAACTTCAAATTGGCAATTTAAAAATCATGTATTTTTTTTNTATGGTTGATTTTTTTTTTTAAATCCCTCTTTCTTTAACAGCATTTTTCTCTTTGTTTATAAGCAAGAACCCCCTGAGCCTATGTGGTGTCACCTACACTAGTCATCAGGGATTGACAGAGAGAAGGAATGCTGGAATAGGCAAGTTGTATTCCAGGGCTTAGCTGAAGACTAAGGAAATCAAACTGTACTACCTGGGAAAAGAAAAAACACAAGGTCCCATTTTCAATGGAGTGCTACTAGAAAAAAAAAAANTTCATATATAATTGGAATTATCTATTGAGTTTCGGTATAAAAGAAAGATTAAATATCTTTTGCAAAATTATGGAACTCCACTAGAAAAAAAAGGATATTAAGAAAGTTAAAGATGTGAATCGTGGACTTAGAGGAGACAAAAATTCAGTGTTAAGATGCTTCATCTTATCCTCTAAATGACTGTAAAATTTTCTATCACTGGTGAAACAACATCATTTCCTTTACTGTCATTCTCAGATATAGCTGCACCATTTCAGCTAAAGCTTCCCAAATGATTCAGCTTCAGTCAGACTCTTGAAAATCAACCTGAATGTTTTAAATCTGGCAAAGGTACAAGCATTTAAGAAGAGGATCTCATACCAGTAAATGCTTGGCAATCTGAGCTAGTGGCATCCCTATGTGCCTGAGCTGTAACAACTTCCCTCATCAGATGGAAACAGCTGTTTCTGAGAAGCCACTGCGTAACTCTGCGGTCTTGGCTTCCACTTCAGTACCAGGTAACACAATTTTGATGCGCTGCCGTGGCTAAAGCAACCATGATTTTAACTATCAGAAAAATCTTCCGTATCAGCAAAAATTAGTCTCTCACCAGAGGTGGTGGAAGCTCTGTGCTTGGTGATATTGAGAATAAGACTGAGCTGAGAATCAGAAAGTATGCTGTATGATGGGAGCTATGTGGTCACTGGTGAAACTATTTATTTAAATGGAGCTACAAAACTTTCATTGAGAATTTATTTGGCCTGAAAAAGGGGAAAATCCATGAGACTGACATATAGCATTTGAGTGATTACACACACGTTTAAGAAACTTCTTCTGTGATGGCTTCAAGAAGCACATATATCAAAATGAGAAAGCCATAAGCAGCATTGTTTATAGCAGAATAAAAGCTCTAAAATGATTTACTGCAGCTTCCTAACAACCATTTGCTTTTAATCATTACCATATTAAAATACTGAGCAGGAAATGTCATTAGACTAAATTTTTATTTGATCATGAAAATAAATAAGTTGAATTAATTTGTTATTTGCAGATTTCCTCTGCGAAAAATACTGCTTGGCGACATTATACCTCACATGCAAAAGGAATGCTGAAAAATGAGCTTGACATGGATATTCAAGGTGCAGAATAAAAAATGTGCAGGGAGGGAGTTTGGTCCACTAAGAGAAGTGGATTGTAACAAGCTTCCTGGAGACTGCACTCCTTGCATAAATCACTTGAACAGTTTGAACGAGGGCATCTCAAGTGGACTTACCCTATCAGGATTTAAGTTTTCACTGCATACCAGCTAAAGCATGCCTACAGCAGAGTTCACAAGATGACTTGTCAGGGGTGGCCTTTTAGTGATGCTGCTCTCTCTTCTGCCCCACCAGAAGCAGGAAGAGTCCCAAAGCTGAGGTGAACCTGCTCTTGCAAGCATTATGCTCTAGGCCTCAGTCTCCCGTGCTTCACTCAACACATGCACAGATGAGATGCCAACATGAAATCACCACAGATTTTAACAATTGAAGAGAGCAATAAGAAAGTGATTTAAATGGAGGCTGGATCTAAATCAAAACTCAGGAGGCCTCCTAGATGGCCCTGACCCAGCTATTGGCACACATGGATTCCCCCATCACAGATATCATAGCTGACTGGGGATGGTAACTTTTGACATTTCATTTAAAATGTAGAGCTGTCAGGGCAGCAGTTCTTACCTCATGTTTTAAGTCATCAAGAAGAAAGAGATGGTCCACGACTTTATAATACAAGCAATAAACAATAAGCACAGGAGTTTTCGCAGGGATTTTTGACAGGAGTGGAATGCTCACCTGTGTTAAGTGAGGGCAAGACAAATGTTTTCTGCTTCATATCCTTGAGCTTCTGTATTTCAATGCTCTGATCTTCCTGACTGAAGAACTGTCTTTTTTATCAAAATGTGCTGTTTGGATTAAACGTAACAGGGACCTTCTGATTTTTTTTTTAAATGTTCTGTNAGGGTGGGGAGGAGGAAAAACCAGCAGGTGATCTTAGCACTGTAATACCACAAACCAGCTTACAAGACTAGGAAGGCATGGAAGAGCATCTGTTTCTGTTACTTACAATTAGTTATCAAGTACTTGCCTATGCTGATTGGTGAAACTGTCAATCTTTAAATACTGGGGGTTTATTTCTGGTAGTGAACAAACCTGCGCGGTAAGATTTCCTAATGCATAGAGTCTGTAGCTGCAGTTCCCTCTTCCACTTGTGGAAGATGTTCTCTGACTGCACCATGTAGCCAAATTTAGTGACCATGTCCATAAAACACAGAGGCATTTGATTTCAAGGCAATGTAGTGTACTTTTCCAAGGAGCCTTGACAGATCTAGATAAAGATTAATATGATGAAACAGCCCTCAGGGAGAAATTTTGTCTGCTTTCCCCCACCTCATCCTCAGCCTATTTAAAGCACTATGGATAAAACATTACATGCATCTGGCAGCTAATGTGGAACTTCAGGGCAGAAATTATGGCTCCATAAAAAATTGAGACGTCTGGCTGATTCTGGAAATGCCGAGGAGTTTCTGAAAGGTACACAGGTGATAAAGCAGGTGTAAAGCAGTGATTTACTGTGAAAGTCCTGTGCATCGAGCAGAAACAGAAGACATAAAAGAAACAGATCACAAGTTGTTGTTCTGTTGCTTTCTTGAAAAAAACTATGAACGGTGGAGAAGGCATCTATTTCAATCACAACCAAGATCAAAGGAGATTTCTGCAATGCAAAAATGGAGCAGTCACTTAGAAATATAATGGTATTTATCTTCTTCAAACAATGTCTTCAACTCGGAGTCTGTTCCCTAAACCTCTATCCCTTATAACAAGAGCTGTAAAAAACCCATTTTTGTGTGTCATTCTGTCTCAAAACGTGGTCTGGTGTTCTTTCTATTTCACTTTGCAACACACCTGCTGGAGTTTAAGAGTTTGGATGGTTATTAAGCAGTATGTCCACAGAAGAACATGATTTGTCTGCCTAATATTTCATGTCACTGTGCTCTTTCTGAGTTGAATTATTTCCCATGCCCCCTCAGCTGCGGATAAAGGTGTACAGATGAATCTCAGCATTCTCCAACAGCATAAAAATACAGATATTCCAAGTCACTACAAGCAGCTTCTTAAAATGTTCAACTTCCACACTCAAACAGGATGGCAAGATGAGTATCATTTCTGCACTCCTGGTTGATGAATGGTCTACAGTGCAGAAACAGAGAGAATTATCGATTTACTCCTTTTTCAAAAAAATAAAAACATCCCCTTAAACTCCTTCATTACACTTGCTCTCTTAGACTTATCTAGAATGTGTGTGAAACACTACCAGACTATTTTATCCTTTGGCCATCAAGCTAAAGGTGTCACTGCTGTAATGGAGTCACTCAACTAAAGGTGCTTACAAATATATTTTTGGCTGCTGCTATGTGAGCATTTACTGCTAGTTGTCGTTCTCAAGTTGCAAAAAGTATTGCTGTAGGCAGTGAATATATTCTCAAACACCACTCTAGTCAGAGCTATTAAAAATGAGGCTATCAATGCCTCACGTTAACATTACCTCAGTTAACTTGGATGACCTCTTTGGCAGTTGAGCAATATTTAATTTATTCTCCCTCCTGCCTGCAAGCTCAGTAGGTGTAAACATAGAACAGAATCCTGGTATCTACTTCTTAATTTCTTAATACCACAGTGTTTCACAACTTGCTTGTATTGCTGCCCTCTGCTCCTTCTACAGGATTTTTATTTGTTGAAGATCTGCTGCATCAACATTATCTTCCCTGAGGATACGCAGCAGTCTGTCATGTTGGAATATATCTACAGCCTTCTCAACATCAACGAAGAAACACAGAGAGAAATCCATTTATACCAATGTACAGTATCTCAGGCCTAGGATTGCTAACTTTATTCCGACACCTGAACATAAAATGATTACAGACTGACCTATATCTTTTTTCTCAGTGTGCTGCTGTATCTTCCGGCAGCAATTTTAAAGTGTTTTAAGGGCATTGTTTATCAAATGTACAACTCAGTGTCAATCACTGTTCATGGCATTCGCGATTGCTACTTAAGAGTGAGGATTCTTGAAGCTCTCCCTCAAAGTATCCTGCATGTAACTGGTTAGAAAGTTTAAGGTATTTTTTTTTGAAATATTAAGTGGCTATGGTATTTCACCTGTAACGTCACCCTCCTCCTGTGCTCTTTTGTGCTCTTTACTCTCTAGGTCCTATGTCAGAAATAACAGACCCTCTACATGACTGTCTGTACTCAGGATAAATCTGATGATAATAGAAATATCATCTTGAAGTTCTGCCTTGTATTCTTGCCTGTCTTTCCAGAATATTTTTTAATTTGTGCCATAATCTCCTGGTTTTAATTTTCATGGGTAGCCCCCTTTTATTCTTCAAAAATTTCCTGGTGTGCCAGCTAGGTTTTTTGGAGGTTCCCTTACACTTATGCTGGCTTTGTTGTACAATTTTCTTAATTCCTTCCTTCTTCTATCTTTCACCCACAGTTTCCATAATTTTCAGGATCCTTTCTGTAACTGGTGGTCCCTTAGCACTGTATCTTTTCACCTCCATTCCCAATGAGGTGGTTTAATATAACAGAGTTCAGAAATGCCTTCAGTTTTCTTCCGTGTTTTTCCTCTCTTCTGCTCATTGAATCTTTCCTTTGAAGTCTATGCCTCATGTTTTTCATTTTGGATCTACCTGCAAAAATTTGAAATATTTTCTATTTTACATTCTTTCAAGCTTAACCTCTGCTAGAGAATCTGTTGATCCTTGCATGAACAATCAAGTCCTAATATTGCAATATATCTGATTTCCCGTAGGACCGGTTCTTCTGTTCAGCTGGGACGACGATGATGAAACCAGACACCTCTTCCAATAAGAGGATCATGTCTGTTATTTGCAAGGTCAATCAACTTGTTTTCCCTTTTACTCTTAAATACAAAGCCAGGAATTCTCAATTACACTATGTGCACATCAGCTTTATACCCTACCATTAGCACTATAATCATATTCTTCCATTCTTTCCTCTCTTTGCCTGCTTCACCCACAGCCTGGTCCTCATTCTTTCTAAGAACTATTCCTTATATCTTTTTGGAAGACTTCCAAAGGGCATAAACAATAAAAATACAGGGTCCAAATGGTAAGATGTGTAATCATATGCAGATCACATTCCCAAAGTACTAATGTCCACCTTTTTTTGTTGATCTTTTTAAAAACTGAAATACTTAATAATGGATTAGGATACATATTATATTAATATATAATTATATATTAAAATAACAATTTTTTAATTCTTCACATTTCTCAGAGTTCCATACTGGGATGTTTTCAAGTGTTTGCTCTCCTCCAATGTTTTTGGAAGCCATCTCATTTTACAATAAATGTTTATGGCCCCCTTTGGTAATCTGCAATTTAGGGTTTTTTCCATCCATCTTTTACATATTTGATTTTACAGAAGGCAATCACTAACTTATACCAGTTTTCTACAGATGGATGGTTAACTTCAAATTGGCAATTTAAAAATCATGTATTTTTTTTTATATTCCTTAGATTTTCATATATAATTGGAATTATCTATTGAGTTTCGGTATAAAAGAAAGATTAAATATCTTTTGCAAAATTATGGAACTCCACTAGAAAAAAAAGGATATTAAGAAAGTTAAAGATGTGAATCGTGGACTTAGAGGAGACAAAAATTCAGTGTTAAGATGCTTCATCTTATCCTCTAAATGACTGTAAAATTTTCTATCACTGGTGAAACAACACCATTTCCTTTACTGTCATTCTCAGATATAGCTGCACCATTTCAGCTAAAGCTTCCCAAATGATTCAGCTTCAGTCAGACTCTTGAAAATCAACCTGAATGTTTTAAATCTGGCAAAGGTACAAGCATTTAAGAAGAGGATCTCATACCAGTAAATGCTTGGCAATCTGAGCTAGTGGCATCCCTATGTGCCTGAGCTGTAACAACTTCCCTCATCAGATGGAAACAGCTGTTTCTGAGAAGCCACTGCGTAACTCTGCGGTCTTGGCTTCCACTTCAGTACCAGGTAACACAATTTTGATGCGCTGCCGTGGCTAAAGCAACCATGATTTTAACTATCAGAAAAATCTTCCGTATCAGCAAAAATTAGTCTCTCACCAGAGGTGGTGGAAGCTCTGTGCTTGGTGATATTGAGAATAAGACTGAGCTGAGAATCAGAAAGTATGCTGTATGATGGGAGCTATGTGGTCACTGGTGAAACTATTTATTTAAATGGAGCTACAAAACTTTCATTGAGAATTTATTTGGCCTGAAAAAGGGGAAAATCCATGAGACTGACATATAGCATTTGAGTGATTACACACACGTTTAAGAAACTTCTTCTGTGATGGCTTCAAGAAGCACATATATCAAAATGAGAAAGCCATAAGCAGCATTGTTTATAGCAGAATAAAAGCTCTAAAATGATTTACTGCAGCTTCCTAACAACCATTTGCTTTTAATCATTACCATATTAAAATACTGAGCAGGAAATGTCATTAGACTAAATTTTTATTTGATCATGAAAATAAATAAGTTGAATTAATTTGTTATTTGCAGATTTCCTCTGCGAAAAATACTGCTTGGCGACATTATACCTCACATGCAAAAGGAATGCTGAAAAATGAGCTTGACATGGATATTCAAGGTGCAGAATAAAAAATGTGCAGGGAGGGAGTTTGGTCCACTAAGAGAAGTGGATTGTAACAAGCTTCCTGGAGACTGCACTCCTTGCATAAATCACTTGAACAGTTTGAACGAGGGCATCTCAAGTGGACTTACCCTATCAGGATTTAAGTTTTCACTGCATACCAGCTAAAGCATGCCTACAGCAGAGTTCACAAGATGACTTGTCAGGGGTGGCCTTTTAGTGATGCTGCTCTCTCTTCTGCCCCACCAGAAGCAGGAAGAGTCCCAAAGCTGAGGTGAACCTGCTCTTGCAAGCATTATGCTCTAGGCCTCAGTCTCCCGTGCTTCACTCAACACATGCACAGATGAGATGCCAACATGAAATCACCACAGATTTTAACAATTGAAGAGAGCAATAAGAAAGTGATTTAAATGGAGGCTGGATCTAAATCAAAACTCAGGAGGCCTCCTAGATGGCCCTGACCCAGCTATTGGCACACATGGATTCCCCCATCACAGATATCATAGCTGACTGGGGATGGTAACTTTTGACATTTCATTTAAAATGTAGAGCTGTCAGGGCAGCAGTTCTTACCTCATGTTTTAAGTCATCAAGAAGAAAGAGATGGTCCACGACTTTATAATACAAGCAATAAACAATAAGCACAGGAGTTTTCGCAGGGATTTTTGACAGGAGTGGAATGCTCACCTGTGTTAAGTGAGGGCAAGACAAATGTTTTCTGCTTCATATCCTTGAGCTTCTGTATTTCAATGCTCTGATCTTCCTGACTGAAGAACTGTCTTTTTTATCAAAATGTGCTGTTTGGATTAAACGTAACAGGGACCTTCTGATTTTTTTTTTAAATGTTCTGTTATAAACAACAAAATCCAAATCTTCAAAAAATGGCTTACAAAAAGCTGATTTGGGATTAACCTTTTATGATGGGCTACACAACTGTTAAAAAAATCATCTTGTTAAGTCACTCCAAAATTACAAAGGCATTTTTTAATTTTGGAACTTGACTTGTTAGGTAAAAAGGAGGATCATTTTACTATTTTTATGCAGTACATCACTTTGTTGATGCTGTTGGCAAATGTTTGCACTTCCAAAATGCCTAGCATTTAGCTCCGTGACATAAGCATCACATACGAATTCCTGTAGTTGCTTTTAACTAAATTCTACATACAGATAGCTTCCCTGAGAGCAAAAATGTAGTCCTTTTAGGGGAATGAAATGCAGAGGATGTATTTGGATTCTGATGACTTCCTAGGATGTTCCATTCAAGATGCAGTATGAAGATGGAGGAAGGTAGTTGACAAGGTTTTGACAGTGTAGGGAGCATTCCATTCAGTATTTTTGTTTTAAATGTATGGGATGCAAATGTAAATGCATTACAATATCCTCCATTCCAGCACTGCCACTGTAGTCACAGATTATTTTGGCTTGGTACAATTTACCTCTGTTTTACACTGAACTGTTTTTATGTTCCTAATCAATAAATTAGCTTACTCACTTTGGTTGCAAATGCTTCTTTAAAGTTAACTGCTACAAGAGACAACAAATATTCCATCATGTAGCACTGTGTAAAACTAGACAACGTTTGCAGCTGGCACAGCCCATTGAATAATTTTTTATGGTGTATTTTTTAAGTTTATCATGGAAAGCCATTCATAACTATAAAAACTCTGACCATCTGCACACCAATGTGAATTCCGTAACTTCCTCAGTACTTTTATTAGAAAAAACTGCAAAGAACTTACACTCTAAGGGCAAAGCAACCACCATTATGAGCTTCCCCTCTTTCACTTGGGACACTGAGAGAGCAAATATTAGTTAGGGAACACCAAAGACTAATGGTGCAGTGAGCCATGCTAAGTTGCATGCAACAAAAACCAGTCAGGCTCTGTGTGGCCTGTGGAAACGTTACACACAGCAGAACTTTGGTTATAGTCCTGAGTTACAATCATTTAGAGCATGCCGATTTTGCAAAATTGAAAGAGAAACAAACAGTAAGACATTTACCTTCCACATCAAGGCACCTAGGTGGACTATCTGACCAGATAAGGTTATACATGCACTCAAGGACCTCTGCCCCTTCTAGTTTATATCCAGGAAAGCATTGATAGTACACCACTGTTCCTACAGGGAAGGAGGCCTCGAACTCAGACATGTTAATGTAACTATGAGGAAGAACCAATGGCCTCAGGCAACCTGCAAATTAAGAAGAGGGAGGTATCTTTTATTACAAGGTGCTTATCTCAGACATCTTCACACATCTTGGTTACAAATCCTGAATTGCAGAGTGCAGTGTTTTTCAGCTTCTCTGCTATGATTGGCATGTGTGCGTGACGTCCCTCAGATACATATGCCTCATTATCCTGTTTCAAATGCTTTTATTGTTCAGCCCACACACTTTGCTAGCGTGGGATTCACTCTCAGCAAATCCAGGAAAGGTTTACTGAAAATGACAGTATTTTGTTTCACAAACATTCACTGGCTTAGCAGATGGCAATTTGTTTTTGAGGTAGAATCTTTAATAAATAAAGATTGTCATTTATATAAACCATGAGTTTTATTCCTTCTCTTAAAATTGACAGGCACGTAAACCATCCTTTATATTAAAATGGTTCCTGAGACAAACTGCACAGAGCAGTAAAAGATTGCAGATGGAAGTAATCATTTTGAAATTCCAGTCTGAGAAGGTCTAAAGGGATGTGACATACTATGAGTAGTCCCATGACAAACACTGAACAAGGTCTCAGATTAGGTTATCAAAAGTTGAGGTACCTGTTATCATCAGAAATTGTAAACATAGTCAGAGAATACGCTCTACTTCTGGAATTACTTCTGAGGGATTTGCACCATGGATGGTAGTGAGTGCTGACAGTTAAACGGTCACCAGTCATAGACAGTGCAAGAAAAGAGCAGTGAATTTAATAGACGACATGATTTTATAACATGTCATTCACATACATTCAGAGCCTGTTCTGAGATGGTTTTTAAATGAGAGTTTGTATGAGAGGGAACAAAATAATTCCTCATGGCCTTAGAAATGACCCTCTGGGTAATACTTAATGCTGTTGATTTTCTAATTTGCAGTAATGTGGAGGAAAGATGATTAGTAATCAGGGAATGAAAAATAGTATCATAAAGTTATGAGACTAATAGGAGCTGCATTACGGCAACCCATATATTGTCTCTTGCCACTACTAGGAATTTCTGAAGGATGTTCATGGGACTCTCACAATTTTAAGCCTGAGGGAGAAACTAAAACCAGCCTGAGAACTTCTTGTAAGATACTGGTATCTAAAAGATACTACCAGAGCAATGGATTTGATAGCTGTTTTACTAGCTGGCTATCTCCCTGCTCAAATAAAGCATCAAGCATTCTATCTACTGGCTACTGCTCATACCACCTGATCAAGCATGCTCCACACATAACACAGAGGTTCCTGCAAACTGAGCAGCCCATTGAACAGGACGATATAAGCAGCCTCCAGTGGGACAGAAAGAGCATAGTCTGCCAAAGCAAGGCCAAATTTACTCTCCTTGCAACTGCATCAGTGAAAAGTTTGTCCTACTGGCACAGAATTTTACTGCTTATCGGGCTTCTTTTAATGGAGAACAGAGATTTACTTGAGTTTCTACAAGAGCCAAGTGTTTGTGAAAATGCCTGGGTCTCAAATATCTCAGGCTTCTTGAGAATTTCAGTTTGACTTTTTTTTTTAATTCTAAAATATCATGATTCCAGATCAGAAATTATCATTATTATCTCTTGGCAAAAAATAGTTTGAGGTTCGATTCTTCCACACTCTACCATCATTTCCCTTCTCCTCTTGAAGGAAAAAAGGCATCTTGGTGTCATGAGACTCCCCTGCCTGTTGTAATCAAAGGGACACAGAAATGTAATTGACAATCTACTTGGTGCAAGTAGACAAGTCGCTTTGACAGAGCAAAAAAGCAAATTCTGGAGACAATTTTGAAACAAGCTTATAGAATTTGGCAAAATATGGTAGATACTTGAATCAGAAATGCCTAGTCTCTACCTGTCTAGTAGTTAAAGCACTTGGCTCTTGTGCAATTGATTTCTTAACTTTTACTGGCATTCTTTTTATTTTGAAAAGCAGTTAATCTTGAATATTGAGTAGCAGCAATTGATTGTGTTTCACAGTAAATACAGCAAGGGAAGAAAGCAACAAGCCAAGGGGTACTTGGGGTCCTTTTGCTTACCCAGTTAATAGTGGCTGTCACAACATTTCCACCTGGATCTTTGGCAACTACAGTATCTGCAAATTAATCTTTTGAATATTCACCTTGCCAAATTACCTTAATTAGATGTGAGGTGCACCCACTCTCAAAATTAGGCTGTATACTTCATACTGTCATACACGATGCCATTGTTGATGAGATATCCTAAAGTAAACTACTCTTCAATTTTTAATGGCTTTAGGAGAACTCCCCTTTTCTGTTAGCCCTATTCAGATATGACATGGGCACCTAAAACACTGAGCTATCCCGGTGATGTGCTTAAATTTCTGTGCCATAGTCTAAGATAACACCTTGTGGGGGGGAGTTTGATGTGCCCCAAACTGAGAGTCCTAAGGTGGATATCCATATAAACTAAGCTCCTCTAACTTCTGATTCTGCTGCCCATCAATATCATCACAGCAGAAATGCCCTGAGTTTCATGTCTCACCCTGCCACCATCACTCCTTCCCTGTCTGCCTGTGCCAGCTCTGCAAATTGATCTTGATGCTGTAATTAATTGCCTACAGAGAACTGTCAGCTTTAGGAAAAAAAAGATGGGTTTGCGAAAGTTAATACTAACCCAGTCAAGCCCTTAACACAGACAGTTACAATGTCTCAACGCTGTTCAGCTGGTCAAGCTTGTTACCAAGATGTGAATTGGTTAAATCCAAGTCAACAGTACTAACACTAAAGGCAACAGCAGCCCAGGGTTACTGAATTTCCATTTACTAAAGTTGGCTTAACCCCAACTATTTCTCACAGCCTAAGCGAAACTGGGATCCCAAACTGCTAATACAACTTGTGTTATGGCTAACGGCTTTTCTGGCAAAAATCAATCTGGTGCACACCATAAATTTTCAGACAATACCTATGAGTCTAATGGTCTGTGAACCTGATCAACCACTCTGCTGAAAACTCTGGTAGAAGAACAGGCTGCAGCTTCTCTCCTCTACCCCTGCCTGCTGCACAAGGCAAAGAAAGGACAACTGCAGTTAGAATCTTTCCAGAAATTAGCTGGTGCAAAAATGTGAAGATCTTTTGCTGAACTTCTGACTGACTTAACCCTGCTTTATTTTTTTTTTAAATGCAATATATCTGTGCCAGATATTTTAAGTAGTATTTTAAGTATGGGTATATTCGGAAAGTGGCATCTTCCTTCCTGCAGTGAGTAACAGGGAAGAGAAATGAAAAGAATCTTAGCAGCAGCATTATTCAAATATTGTACAGTGGAGCTTATCAGATCGACATCCTTACAGCTGTGGAAAAAAAGAAATGGCAAACTATCACAAGGTGCATGAGCTATAAAACAGGATGTGCTGGTGTACTAAACCTTGACAAATGGGTAGGTTATCCCATGTTCCATCGTCTTGACATATTGAAACCATGTTGTCTAAGTCAGGGTAACGAATCTGGAATCCTTCATGACAGCTGATTATTAACTTATCGCCAGTCCTGTATGTCTTGTTATGAATCTCTGCATCTTCAACATGTGGAACAAGGCAATCTGTGACTTCATGAAAAAAAAATAGCAACTTAATTAAAAAAAAACATGGCTAGCTATTCAATAATCAAGCTTTTTACCAAAAGTTTTCAGTTAATGTAAGTGCTCTGCTTAAACCGTTTGGAAAATATACGCACTTCGGTAAATATGTCCTTTCCCTAGTTAACCATCAGTTACAAAGGCCACAGCACTGTAGTAGAAGCTGACGTGCTACAATAATGGATCATTCCCCCAAAATCTTTTAAACAAACAAAATCAAGAGCACTTAGGAAGACTTCTTAATTTTGTGCTTCCATTACAAAATTACACCACAGTCTGCCTATCCCAAAGTGCCCCATGTGAAGGCAGACCCTCTGACAGCACTAAGGACAGGACGAAAGAAAAGATAAAATACAGGTATGACATGAGGAACACAGAAAAACTGCAGTTTTAGCAGAGAGACAGATGAAAATCAGGTACAAGTGTTTATCTGGCTCCACTCCACAGGGTTCGTTATGAGAACATCTTCACTTTAATCTTACTGATTCTGTTTTAAATCGGGTAATTTTATGTGCCTGAATCCATATGCCTTTAGATGGCATGCCTTTTAAGGCTCTCAGCAGCATCATCTCAAGTGCTTGTAGAAGACTCTCAACAAGAGAAATGACTACAAACCTCTAGTGATATACAGGCATGGGCTCTACTACCTGTCTGTGATACATGTATCATCACTGTATGTGCCAGTGCCAAAGACACCAAAATATAAAATAAAACCCAGAAGACTAAAAAATGGAAGATGTTGTGGAAAGTGGGAGGAAAGGGTGATGCAGGGTAAAAATCCCTCTGCTAATACCAAGTAATTGAGAGACAAGCCACGAAGATATTAAGAATAGGCCAAGTGACTCAAAGTTCACCCTCCTCATAAATGCAAAGTGAGGAAAAGATAAAATACTGGGAAAATATAATAATCTGTTTGTCTGCTACCAGTCAATCCATGACAGAGATGGTGACAGAAGTTTCCAGGCATCAAAACCCACCAAGTATTTAAAAGAAAAGCAAGACAATAAAAATACTATAAGCCTGGTTTATGCCGGTTTTCCCCAACATTTCTACCACAGGAGACAATTACCTTAATTTAGGAATGTAGTATTTATGTAAAAAAAAGTTTAGGAATCCCTCAAGACTTGCAAAAAAAGAGACAGTTTCTGCCACTTTCATGGGCATTTCTCACTAAAAACAAAGAGGCAACTCAGCATTTGTATTTAGCAATTAAATGTAGGCCTGCATAAATTAAAAGTGACAGCAACAGCTCCCTTCTTTGCTTGGAAGCGCAACAAGAAGCAAGATAAACTGTCATTTAGCATAGCACATGCAAACTACGAACAGCAAATATATTTCATAACCTATTTATTTATTTAGGCAAACTAGGGGATCTATAATTCTGAGACTCCATCCCTAAATTTTGCTAACATGAAGTGGAAGAGTGTTGCTTCCCCTGTTAAAACATTTTCCTTTGTATCTTCCTGTTATAAGGATATTTTCTAAAATACATTGTACTTGGCTAACTTTTAGTATGGGGCATGGGCATAACACTAGTCAAAAATCCTCTCATTTCTCTTCTTACTTTTAGCTTCTTGGCTGCTGCTGCGGGTACCTCCTGCTGCCTGTAAGAGGAAGGGCTGGCAATCTGCCAGGCAGACTGAGAACCTGCAGCAAGAAGTTTTATTAGAATTTATTCATTTATAAATACCCAAATCAGGGAGAATGCAAGCCCTAACAGAAGGTTATACAGTGCACTATGATGACAGTGCAGACATCACCTTCAAAGACTGGACAATTTTCTGGCAAGTTAATCAGCAGAGGAGACAGCAGAAGATGCCCCATAAGAAATGCCTGATGCTAAGCCTTGAAAGATGTCATGAAGAGGCTACCCTGGGCACCCCCGAGTGTGTGATTGGAGAGATGGGGATCCTTCACAGCATCCATGCAGGAAAAGGTAGGAGATAGATGTCAGATGACAACACCAGTGAACAGCTCACTCTCTTGGCATAACAGCTTTCTGTTGCTATACAAATAGAAGAGGTGCATTTACGTATAGTGCAGTAAAATATTAGATTTCACTTTCAAAGTGGAGGAAATGGATTCCGTAACAATGATCTATTGCAGTGACTTCATTCCCATTATTCCAAGTAACAGCTATAGATTGAATCATTTTAATCAGCTGGATGTTGGCAGAGAACAGTGATAAGTTGCTCATCCTTCGCCAGTGGCATCCTAGTCGACTTTGATAACAGGCCTATTATGAGCCCCAGCTAAACATAAGGCCTATGGACCACAGTATTACAGCTCTTTTTCCTGATGCCTTGTAAGTAAATGCTTTCCCACTAGCAGGATTTGTATTGTTTAGCATTTAGTCCAACATAAATTGCAGTAGCTGCCTCTCCACAAACAACTGGATTAGGTGGCACAAACTCTGTTTGGAAAAGCTGAGAGTAAGTGGTGGAATTTTGAAATGTCCTGTCCTAGAAAACAAACTTTATTCTAAGTACTTTTCAGTAAATCTGAGGAAGCTGATAAACCATTTAAGTGAATCCACGGTCTTTAACCAGCATCGAGCAGCAATGGCTATGACTTACACTCCTTTCTGGCAGTTTTACATGATCTACTTTTATCTACTGTGTGAATATTAAAATGGGTCAGTAGAAAGAACACCCTGGTTAGGAACACATTTCTTATCTTGTGGAGGCACAAAGAGATGAGGTGCAGCTCACAGGCCCAACAGCCTGCAGGTGCAAGGGCTCATCTTGACCTAACTTTGATGAAGATGCAGCTTTGTATATTAGGAATTCCTGGCTTTAGCAAATCAAGTGTACCCCTCATCACAGGAAGACTTAAGAGTAAAATTTGTTAAATGCTATAGTTATAGTGCTTTAGTTATGTGAAAACCATGCATCGTGTCTCAGAACTGTTTCTTCCAGCCCATGGAAAAGAAGGACCACCCTCCCTCCTCCCTGGACCACAAAGGCAATTCTGAAGGCAGGCATGACCTGGACACTATAGAGATAGCCACACCATCCATGGGCACCAGCAGGCTTGTGCCCATTGCAGGGCGAACTCTTACCCCCAAAAATTGTCCCTGGTCTGTACTAATTGAGAAGGTGCTTGTAGGTATTGCTTGACATTAGCCAAACCCTGTCATGGACCTTTCTAGCACTGGAACAGTATGTACCACTGAAGAACAATGACCTGGCCTGGGCTCTGGCCTTTTTTTGTTCATTAGCCTGTATGCAAACTCAGCTGCAGAGGTCCAGTGCTCCTATATATCTCACTGTACAGAGGTTTCTGAATTAGCCTTGAGTATATCTAGCCATGACATTGACAGGTTGGAATGGAGAGGAATAGGGAGAAAGAATCAAAGGAACATCATGAAGAATAGGTTGAATGCAGGGATAGCTCAACAGGACTCTGTGCTCTTAAAAGTAAACATTTAAGATTTATATTGTCTCTTGGTTTTGCTAGTGTTAAATCCAGAGTATTGTGTTAGTGAGATGGTTCTGTGGATGTCAAACACAGTATTTCAGTGCATATGAAATAACACTTTATTGTCTTTGCTTGTATTACAATAGTGCATAGAGACTTCATCTAAGATGTGTGACTGTTGGGCTAAGTTTGTGATCAAGCTTAAAAATCAGCGAACACTGGGCAAGACAGACAAGGGATGAAGAAATTAAAATATTTTGGTCATCTCACAGGTCTACAGACAAAGAGAAACAAGTGCTAAATGTCATACAGGAAAACTGTACCCAAACTATACTTAGCCCACTACTTTCACTGCAGGTTTATCATCTCTGTCAGATGGAAAATGAGGCACTGAGGACATCTCAAAATCTGCCTGGTGAAGCATTGGGAGAGAAAGGCATAGCTCTTTGCTTGGTTGCCATCTCCATGCAGACTGTAAATTTAGATTCAATCTTAGGAAAGAGGTAGCATTTGTTCCAAATAGGGCAACAGTCTCAGCAGCCACATTATCACAGTGGGAGAAGAATAGATTAAAGTGTGAACAACATGACATATTGCTCTTAAACAGTAAATACAAAATTCCTACCTTAGAGCTTTGGTATTTATGTACATAGCAGTATTAGAATTGATGGAAGTCATAGTCACAACATGCTATAGGTCAACACGAGGATGGAACTATAAGCACACAGATTTTGGATAGAGCATTTATTGGGCACCTAGTCATGCACCTTCATTCTCATATGACACTTCAAATCTCTTGCTAATTAACAGGAAATGACAGATCTATAAAAGTGAATTCATTGCATGAAGAACTCCAGGAAAAAAATGTATTGTTTTTTAAATCAATCACATTCTGAAACAAGTTGCTTTACTTCCTTTGGTAAACAGCATTAATTTGTGATTAGAAATTGCTCTAGAATTTTAGAAAAAATTATAAATTTGCTAGAAACACATAATGAGACTGCAATGTAAAAAATACATAGTCATAAAATTACATGTAACTGTCCTTAGTTGAATCCAAGCTCCTGCCATTAACTTGAACTCCAAAGCATTCAGTGTTTTCACTGTATAAGTTCAGCTGGCAACATTTACATAGGCTGGGATGGGAGGTGTGTAAAGCACAGCATAGCACACATGACAGTCAGCCCCTGCCTCAAATGAGTACATGCAATATAAAGTTTACTTTGCCACATGACAGCTAATGATGAAAGGTGAAACATTAACTTTTTAATTCTCCAGTAGTTGCTGCAAATTGTAAATTTCTTTCTATATATCGTTACAGAATTTTTTCAGTGAGGACTTTTATGTAAGTCATTAGACAGCTGAGAATTACAAATCCTTGTTATAATTCCTCCTTAACTGTTGTCCAGATGTGCCATGTTCCCACACAGTCTACCTCCCTATTGCCTCCTACACTCATGATTCTCCTCCCACTACACAAAAGGATCACTCTAGAAAGCACTTTAGCAAATGCTTAGGTCTCATGGATCACCATTGAACCTCTGCTTAACTATTTCTTCTGAATCAATGGTTGTATTGTGCGTTGGAAAGAATTAATTATATCATCTTTTTTTTTTTCCTCCTATTGCTAAACCCTAGGATTGTTTTAATAACACCTTAGGTATTATTATACTGTTAATCAGGAAAGTTCTTAAGCACTTGCTTCACTAAATCCTAAATCAGGGTCCTACTCTTCATTCCAAATAACAAAAAGCATGCCTAATTTTGAGCACAGAACTCTAGTAAGTCTAATCACATAATTACAGTTACTTTCAAGCTTGACCAAAACATTGGTTAGCAATCTTTTTAAGTGTTCTGTGTTGTAAAGTAATGATTATCTCTTAAGCAATCACATCATCCGTCACAATCTTGTCTTTCAATTTCTTCCTTTTTGGAAAACACCTGTCTCCGGTGTTCATCACACTGACATCAGTGGATGTTTTGCTGTTGATGGCACACTATGATCAGAAACCTTCTCCACAGATTTCTGCTGGACTGGGGGGTGCAGGAAGAGGTTTGAGTACTCGATAAAACATGTTAACGCTTATTTTAAAAACTGCAGTGAATGCTCCAGGTACTATTTCAGAGATGCACATCAAAATTTCTAGAAACTACCTGTAGTGGTCAAGAAAACAGATTTTCCAAGCATTGTAGCTTTTTCTAGTAGTTCAAACACTAGTGTAGACATATTCTGCTGTCACTCTAGACATATTTTTTCTTAAATAACCATTAGATGAGAGACAAGGGCATTTATGAAAGGTGGCTGTAACAGGAGAGAGTGTCATTTTCATACATGAGGTTGTTCCTTTGAAGCTGAGTCATGCCACCGTTACGACTAGGTGTGATTGGCCCCCGTTGCCCTCACGTTCTATACATCAGCTGTCATCTCAGAGACAGCTCACAATCGTGCCCCTCATGCCTCTGTACTCTGCAGCCAGCTGTTCCCTTCATGCATATCTCCTGAGCATGGTCTTCCCATGCCCTGCTTGCTCATGCTGTAGCCTGTCCCTTTGTGCACTCCTGTCTAGGCACAGGATTCTCATGCACATCCACCCTTCAGCATAAACAAGTACTTGCAGTTTTTATACATGCTGAGTGACACATGACCCTATATGATGTGTTTATGAGCCACATCAGTCTTTGACTATTTTTCAATGAAGTCCATATATTTATCTGATTTTAAATGATGGAAGGTATCCTGAAATAGAATTTCTCTTGTTGCACCTCGAAGGTAATGCAGCAATGGCTAATGACTTCAGTGCAATCACAAAGCTGAAACACACACTTGGTTTAACTTAACACTTTTCATGTCTGTTGGTTTTAACAGCTCTGTTGACCAAAAATAAATCAACAACAACAACAAAAAAAAACAAGTTAAATTTTTAACACACTTGGTGAAATAACTCATTTGTGATGCTTGGACACATTTCGCCCAAAATTTACACTTAACATATTTAAATTAATTCTGCCTCCACTTTGTTCATCTAGGAATTAGGTAATGTAAAATCCTCACTATTTAAAACTAAATACAATTTTTAAAATGCAATACAATAAATAGGTCTATGCCATTATAATCTGAATTATCTCCGGGTAAACTTCTGCTGTGACTTTAAACTTCTGCAGTCCATGCATATTTGATTTTCCTACTTGAATCATGCACATGTTGTAAAATATAATTGTTTAAAACTTAAAAATTAGCAGGAGCAGTAGCACTGAAAATGTATATTTTCCTAGTAAAATATTGCAGAAAGGAGTATTAAATAAGCAGCTTTAATACACAGTTACAAACAAGTTTACTTATACTGGAGGTTGTTTTTTTTCCTCTCTGCATCCATTTGTAACTAGTTAAAAGGAGAAATGTATTATCTTTTTTTTCCTTCACACTTCTTAATGTCCCTTTCAACACATGCATGTGTGCACACATACACACAACCTCTCATGGGATAAATGTAGCTGACAAATGGGGATGATAGGTGGGAATAAGGTATGTGTCACATAAAACACAGTGAAATGGACTCCAGTCATTTGTGTTTTGTGCTGAGACACACAGACATGGTATGTGGACAAATGCCACTGGTGAACTGTTTTAAGAAAATTGACTTACCTTCTTGTAGGCACACAGGTTTATCACTTGGTTTCCAGCTCAGGGAGCCATTAAAGTGTCTCACACAAAGTTTTTTTGAAGTACCGTTAAGCCTGTATCCTTCTTGGCAATGAAACCGGACCACCACACTTTCAAAGAAGACACCGGCACTGGGTGTCTTGTATCCGTGTTCAGGAGCTCCAGGATCAGCACAAGCATGCAGGTCATCAAATCCTATGTCAAACAAAGACACAATCAAACTGTGATCATTTACTCCTCACTTTTCCCAGGTTTTTCTCTTTGATATTTAATCTTCATGGGGGCCTCATATCTTACATTAATGACCACTAGCAAGCCTATCTGAGTACTCCACACTCTGGAGGTGATCATCCTCCAGCTACAGCAGAAATAAACAGGTGACAGAAATACTTCTTCCTTGTCCGCAGCTACTGAGGAAGCCAAGTCAATCACACTCCTCAGTAGCTGACCTGGATAAAAGCAAAGTGCTTGACTCAATGTACCAGTGGGGATTGCACAGTAATGTATCTGTAATTACTCTTGGGGACTATGGGATTTTGGAGGTCTGGTACAGTCACTGGAAAGAATAATACTGTGTCAGAAGTAGAGAGGAAGAGAAAATAAAGAAAAGGGCATGAAACCTAACTGCCGGCCAAACATACAGAAACTAAAACCGATAAATTGCTGGTAGGTTGGGAGAAGATTTCAAGCTGAGAGGGAGCTCTACCACAAGGAAAAGAAACACTGATGTCCAATGTATGTCTTTCCCCTTTCATGTTGGCTTGGCAGCCCTACTAAATTCTCGAAACACTGTTATGACAGCGCTGTATTACTGCATTGATGCCAGAAGGGAGTTTGTAAACTCTTTACTTCCAAAAAAATAACTGTAAAATAACAAACAAAAACCCAACAGTTGCAATCATAAAATGCAACTGTTTATCACTTTGTCAAACTCATTTCAATGCCATTTGCATAAACTGTAGCTTTTTTTACTGCAAAGCAACAAAGGTTTAGTGCAGCGTGGAGCAAGTACTGCATACTGAAAAGAGCAAATAGCAATTAATGCCGGTGGGAGGGATGCCTGGAAAATTTGAAAATCATCACGTTGTAGCTTTAATGGTTTGATTTTAAAAGAATAGCATCAGAAAGCCCCAGCTAATTCCTAAGGATGAAGTGCCTCCACGGTACATTCAGAGAGAAGGAAGATATTACAGTAGCAGACTTTTCAAAATAAATCTTCAATTCCTGAGGTGAAATCACCCCCTCCACCAAAGGGCTTCGTGTGGTGCTGTGGCAGACAAATGAAGAGTGCTGAAGGTGGTAAAGGGCTTGTGGAATTTGAATATTGAATTTCTCCCTTCAGTCCCCTGGCTGAAAGCTGCCAGCTGAGAACAGAAGTGCAGGGCAAGCTGCTGTGTTGTCCAATTGCCTGTCCTTGCTAGCAGAGGCAGGGCACATCGTGGAATTGCATTTTCCTGACTCCATACATGGCTGATTTCATGTGAGTCCAGGCCACTGTGCTGAACTAACCCACCAAGCTACAATTTCCAGGAGGTAACCTGATGGCCAGAAGCCAGCCCAAATACCTGCATGCCATGCGTGCTGGAAAGAGCCAACATCTACACCCAGCCTCTGCTGCTCTGGGGTGCTCCAATACCTAGGGCACTTCACCTAAAGATTTCATTAGTGTTCCCTCTCTCTGCACTGTTGAAGCAGCACAAGAGCAGCAGAGTCTGCTCTTAACGCAATTTTACTCTCCCATCCAGTGAAGTTTATCCTGAGAACCAAAGGGTCAAAACAGTGGTCAAGTCCAACAAGTCTCTGAGATTCACGCCCGGTCCTCTGTCACCTGGCTCAAGACCTCCAGTGCAAATTGCCCAAGACTCTCTATCATTTGCTAACGTGATGAATGAGGAAAAATACAGTCATTATGTTTGTAGGATTACACACTGTAGGCAATACTTAATAATAGAGAAGAGCTGTCCATTTTTACTGGAGATTAAAAAGAAGCTTCTTATGCTTCAGGCAGCAAACCCACATCCTTCAATAAAGCCAGTGATGATCTTAACTATTTTCCATTAAACCAAGGGATAACATGACATTTAGCTCAATTTTGTTACTTCAGTAATCTCAGAATTTGCAGTCAGGCAAGGAATATTATAAAACCACCTTGAAATGTGTGTCCTTTCTTACTAGCTACATCAGGGAAAAGTACACAACTGCTTGCTACTATGCATCTGCAACAAAAGAAGAAAGTTGCTGAGGTCACATAAAATTTGCCTGGTAAAAAAAAAATAAATGAGCCAAGCTCATTTATCAGTTTCTATTAAGGCAAATACGCAAAGTTAGAGATTTTGGGACCATCAGCACAAAACCCAACACAGAAGGCAAGAATGTTGTTTTTTGGTTTTTTTTTTTCCCTAGTGCAGCCTAATTCTGAGACCTTACTGCCACTTTTCTGATGATCTTTCACAAGCAAAGGTTTTCATTCCTCCCAAGGATCGTTTTGCAGTAAGTTGGTCTCTTAGGGTTTTCTTTCTCAAGTGCAGCTTGAGCGCAGACAAATCTATCCCCGGGAGGAATTCCCAACAAAGAACTGGAACACAAATGGAAAAAAAATGAATTATGTATCCTCTAGTTTCTACAAAGCCAGTAACCAGCTGTTATTCAGCTACTGAGTAAAAGATGACATGTGGAATCAGCAGAGGATCACTGCCTCCATGCAGCATTTTCATGACTTGTTCCTGAAGCAAAGAAGAAGGAAAAGGCCTCAGGCAATAGCCAGTTAGGTGGATCACACAAAATACCATAACTTCCTATGGTATGATCATAAAGACAAAGCAGACAAAACCCCAACCGTGTCTTTTCTCCATAGTTATCAACAATAGGCTTGGCCCAAATCTTAGTCCTAATAAAATCAGTGTAAGTCACTTGTATGATTAGCTTCTTTTTGAAGATGATTATGATCCAGACACAAAGTGGTGAAGCCAGCACTTTGACATTTCTTCCGATGCTTTGGCTGAGAAGGAGACCAGGACATGTGTGAGGGAGGTATAGTGAGGTTGCCCGCTGTGCCCAGCATCTCCCAGTGCACAGAGGGCACTGCAGGGCCTTTGAAGGGGCCATCACAATCTAGAGTAGCCAGAGACTGCTCTGATTTTCACCCAGGTTGCTCCTCTCTTGCACAAGAGGTGAGCTGAGTATTTCAGCAGTTTATTTAGCTCAGAGCTAAGTCCATAATTCGCTTAGAATTTAACTGTGAAACTTCTGGTACAATATTCAAACACAACAATGCTGAAAGAACCCCAAGAACTGTCATCTTCCAGTTGTCCTTAATATCAGACTTAGTCCCTTTACATAATGATCCTTTTCATATAATCTCGTTTACTTAAGCTCCATCCTATCAAAAGTCAGTAAATGCATGTCTTTAACGAGATACAGGTTGGTAAATTTTCTTTCTCTTTATTTTCTTTCCCTTTTCAAAGCTGGGCATGTCAAAACAGCTACTCAAAGTTGTGAGACAGAATTTTTATAATGGCAGGAGTAATCTAATGTTACAGATGGAGCACCTTTTGCTTTGGTCCCTTTAGAGCCTCATGAAAGCCAACAAAATAGTTTTCAGCCAGAGCCACAAGATGTGTCTTTGGAAAAACCTATACAAGTCACATAATCAATCTTTTGGTTATAATAGAAAGGTGTTATCCTGCAGGAAAGAGTGTATAAAGAAAAACTTGGAACTACAATGGATTATCTTTCTTCACAAACCTTTCAATGAGTCTTTGGGGAAAAGGATGACATTTTACTTTGACTACTGGACTTTTTCTCATGGTTATAGAGAAGGAAGGGGGAATCATCAGCGCTTACTTCTAAAAAATATACAACACATTTGTCAAATAAAGCAGTAAATTGTCATGTTATCTATACAGTAAAAAAGTAGTGAGGTCAGCAGCTATCATCATAATCAACACCGCATCAGAAGCAACAACTTTATGGGATGCGATTAAATAGCTTTAAAACCCTACAGTAAAGACTACACCATTACTGTTGGAATTGACTGTTTCAGTAATCAAAATATTTAATTAATACTAATATTTAGTGTAAGTTGCAGACTTTCTGTATCATGTCACCATGATACAGATGGATGTTGTGTAAAATACAATGAACAGTAAAACCTTCTGACAAAGTTAATGAGTACATAAGGTCATCATCACCAGTAAAACATGTAGTTGACACAGAATATATTTGGTTGTGGTATTTACCATCTTTTTACTGTTGGACCAACAGGAGGTCATCAGGAAATTTCAATGCTCTTAAACCTGGACAAAACACCAGCAGCTTATATGGGTTCCTATTTTACCTAAATTACTTGTTATTCTCAGTCAGATAAAAATTATGTCAAACTAATCAGAAGACTGAAAAATAAGCAACACCTTCCTTGGAGTGCAAAATTAACCATTATAATTCATTTCAATGGACTGTGTTTCTAGGATGCTGCATTATATGTTCTCAAACATACAAAGATTTATCTCATCTCCGACGAAAAGCTTGAAACATCAGAAGTCATGGGAAAACTACATTTGTGATGTAACACAATAGCCAGAGCTGAACTTCAGATATGCCAGGAAAAGAAAAAGGCAGGAGCAAGAGGAGAGCTCCCTCAGCAATTCCTGTCATTCTCTATCTCACCGCACCTTTTTCTCAGCTTCCTCTTCTGCTTTCCTTGGTTTCCGTTTCCCTCACCTCCAGCTTTACAGTGCCTTGTAAATTCCTGGTGCTGACAAAGTGACTTCTAACCTAGATTTGACAGACTTCTTCTAAAACTGTTATATAGCGTTTCACTGACACACTGCTGATGTACGTTAGCTCAGAAATGGCTGCACCCATTCTTGAACAGAGACATCACTTTCATTCTGGTTTTGTTACATACATGCAGAGAAGGAAAACATGACATACAATGTGTAATAATATTAAAGACAAACACTATTTTCAGTATTTGTCTTCAGTAGGATGAAGAATAGGCTTCTCATACAGCAGCACCGGCATTTGGGTTCACTACATAAGAAAGTCCTTTTTATCTCAGTCAGGGGTGGAGGGAAGGAGAGGCTTTGCAGCTTGCAATAGGACCAGACTGCCTGGATGCACGCTTTATAAGTAGTCTGTAAACAGTGCAGGAGTAAGGTTATCTTGAGCCAGCTCTCAGTAAAAAGCTATATTAGCACTAAAGCAGAAAGGCCACAAGTGCAAACATGCCAAGGGCCTGCTTGTCTTGTACAAAAGAAAAGTCATCTTCATCCCTTTCAGAGCTTCTGCCCTGTTTCTGTGAAAACCAGGCAGGCACAGTATTTTGTGCCTTTGGCTGTTTTTGCTTCCTCACTGTTGAAGACATGAATTAACTATCCACATACATCTGTAACAAGAAAAGGAAGGATGTGCTTTGATTAGCATCTACCCCCAGAAATGAAATGAAATTATGAACCTGAGATTTCATGCCTGCTAAAATCTAAGCTCTCTTTAATCTCTAGTGACCCTTTTAAGGTTCACTAACGCTTAAGCTTCCCTGAGACTTCAGCAGCTTTGTAAAACCCTGCCCTGTTTAAGATGTGAATCACAACCTCCCTTGCTATCCTTGCAGAACACACTCCCAGCTTCCTGTGCTGTTGGATATCCCTCCTCACTTGGCTGAGCCTTATCCAGGGCAGCCTAACAAGCCATTGGAAGTTCAAATTGCTTTGTAGGAGAAACAGAACAGCAAATAATACCTCCAGGGGGTGGATACTTTACTTAAGCCACAAGCTGATCTATATAATCAAGAACACCATTAAGTTTCATTCTTCTTTATATAACCCATGAGCGTCACAGCAGAAAAATAAGAAAATCAGTGTGCAACGCAGGTCATACACATCAAAACCACCCATCTGCATGAAGAGCGACCAGCTTCAAGAGAGGCAATTGGTAATTCAAAAGGCTGAAAGGTGGCCTCATTTGCAATTTCCCTTTTTTCCTATCTTTCCATTTCATGTCCTCTTCTCCCTCAAACGTGGCCTCCCATCTGTGTTCTCCATCCTCCTTCACCCTAACCCACCTGTAAGACAACTTACCACCTGCCTTTGCACCCTCCTATTAAAACCTCCATGCTACCAAATCTTGCTTACCACCATGCTCACCAACTCTCTTTCTCCTTTTCTCAATGAGCACTTAGAAAGGAGCACTGAGTTCAGAGATGCTCCTAAGAGCAATGGTCAGTTCAACCTTAAAATCCCTATTCAGACATGACAAGTCCCTGGGCATTTCTGTGCTAAATCAAACTGACATTCCTCTGGAAAGCCTAGGGATTGCTGCTCCCTCCAGAATCGGCACAGGGGAGGGAACGTGAGGAGCCATAAACAGCACAAAGCACACACAGAGGGCAAAAGAGGCCACATTGGAAATGCTTCTGTCTGGAAATCTCAGCAGGGAGAAAAGCAACAGCAGCAGCAGAGCAGGAGGGCAGGTTGAAAGGCCCTGAGCAGGTGACTGCAGATGTAAGAAGAGCATCTTTATGTCAGGGTTGAAGCCTCCAGTTAGTTACTTCAATTAGCATTCACCACTCAGGAATGATAGCACCCCCCAGCTGGTGCTTGACCCAGTGCCATGCAGCTGGCAATAAGCTGAGTTTTCTATCAATGGAGGTGATCACCATTTTTAATTTCGAAAGTCAATCTTGAGACAGGATTCACAGGAAAACACTTAAAATTGCTGGGAAAAGAGGATGGTTTAGAATATAATCAGAGTAGCAACTGAGTAAACACCCAGGGAACTAAAAAGATGCATTTGTTTATTCTCAAAAATAAGTTTCTTCTCATTAACATCTTAACAAGCACAGGCCTGTACTTTCAATCATAACTTCTCGCAACTAATACAGCTGTGTCATCTTTGTAAATAAGCCATTTTATTTATAATGCAAGAGGCACTTGTTGCTTCCAGCCTTTTGTAATCCAACAAGTCTGACTGCATAATTTATGAAACCTTATGAAATGTCATATGCTACTGCGTGATCCTCTAAACCTCCTATCACTTAAACGAAAAACAAAAGGAAGAAAGTAAATCTACTGGTGGTTCTGCTAACAGAGCTCCATTCTTCTATCTTTTTATTTCAGAACGTTACCACGGCTATGCTGGAGTATGACTCAGGGTGAATAAAAGATAATTTATCACACAAGAAATCCCTCAACTTCCTCCCAATTCCTAAATCTTTAAACTGGATATTTAGTTTTTCAACAAAGCCATTGAAAATGACAACGCTTGCACAAACTTAGCCCAGCTCAAGTCAAGCATTAAGCAAAAATGACTAAAAACCTGAAGCCAGAGTTTGTTCAGCTTTTGGCAAATATAAGCTGAATACTTTCTTCATTTCCATTAATCCATTAGTTCTATTAAAACTGCAAACTCTACCAGGAATTTACGTATGTACACATTTTTCTTTTCTGTTGGGTGAAAAGCAGCAGGTGATAAGGACTTCTTCAATTTCCTTATTGCAAATAATATTTCACATTTTTAAGGTAACTTAAAATATAAAATGTGCTCAAATAAACGTTTTTCATGCATATCTTTTATACTCAAGGTATTTTTAACTACTTTAAAATAATTCCTCTCTAAATGGTTTCTTATCTGAGCCCTGAGTATCTATGAACTCTACATTAAAAAAAAAAAAACAAAACCAACAAACCAAGAAATTCTTTAAGCATGTCACAAGAATCACAGAATCTCAAGGGCTGTAAGGGACCTCAAAAGATCATCTAGTTCAGCCTCTCTGCCAGAGCAGGACTTGGTTATCATCTTTCTTCCCATTCAAAAGCTACAACATAGTTTTTCACAATGCTGCTATGAGTAGAAAAAATATTTTGATGGTACATGTATGAAATTGCACAACTCCACTGAGTGTTTAGTGTACTAACATCTGTTACCATGATAAAAACAAGGATGCAGTAAATGCACATTATTCTCTGTATATGCTTCAATAAATGGGTCCATACCTAACACATCTTCCTGTTCCTTATGCTGATAAGGCATTCTAATAAAGAAGTCAACTTGTGCTAGTTGAGTGGTGACCCATAAGGAATTAAATATGTATAAACCCAAAATATAAAATATTCACATAACTCATGGAAATATCTCCTTTTTACTGATGTAAAATGAATGAGCTCATTACTTTTATTTAAATCGGTCAACCCCACTTATATTTTCATTCTCATATGTAATAGTTCATATATTGTATATCTAAGGATTTCATTG
>WBNH01002859.1:31875-92985 GCA_013401255.1 Urocolius indicus
CCCCCCCCAAGCAATAAAAGACTGCCAGTTGCTTTATACGCTCACCAGCAGCTGCTTTGGTTTATTCCGGTATTCAAGTTGTTCTTGGTAATTATTGTTATTGGTGAATATAAAGATACTGGATTTGTACATTTGTAGAGTCTCCACATCTAAGCACTCACCTGACAGAGTCGTTTCTGGTCCATTTAAACTGTTTTAACTGTATCCCCTTTGCTGTTTCCAATACATGACCAAGCTCACCTGCCCCACACACACCAAGTTATCTCTGACTTCTAATTCAGCACTGCCAGAAAAGGTCAGAACAACATTCGAGGCTGAATCATGTAAGAAAAAACTTCATGAGTCACTTAAATATGTATTTTTATTTGTAACAAATAAGTATTAAACTGTAAAGTATTTTTGTACAAATTTAATACTTTAATAGCATGATATTTATCGTCTATGTTATGGGTTTTTTTTTTTCGAAATTCTAACTGTTGCAAATATTTGTATGGAAAAATGTATAAATTGAAATAAACAGTGATTTAAAGACATTACAAATGAGGTAGGACTTTTCTACTTTTTCCACTTTTTTTTTTTTCCACATGAGGGCTGCCATTGCGCCTTTTGCACTTGCTTCAGATCACAATACAAAGCACTTTTACTCAAGTAAAGCTTTATCTACACGAAAAAAATACCCTGATTGATTTCAGTACTAATGTGGACCCAAGGAGAACTTCTAACTTCCTTCCATGTTGAAAAATGATTTCACATTTCTGTGTTCTGCTAGTACTGTTACTGAATAAAAAAAAAGATGGAAGTTGGCTTGTTATTTTCCAAGAATGGATAAATAAACCCACAAAATTGTATAGAAAGGAAATGGAAATCCAGTTGGGCCCTGCTTTTTACTTAAATTGCTCTTTTAAAGTGCTCTGTCTAATGAACTATTCTGTCCATACTGAAAAGATTGCAAAAATCAGTAGTAGGTTAAGGTGATGCAGAAGATTTTTTTTTTTCAATTCCTAATTGTGTTCTATTTAATTACTCAATAGAAGCTAAAAACTCCCTTAAAATGTGTTCTGTTTNCACAAGAATCACAGAATCTCAAGGGCTGTAAGGGACCTCAAAAGATCATCTAGTTCAGCCTCTCTGCCAGAGCAGGACTTGGTTATCATCTTTCTTCCCATTCAAAAGCTACAACATAGTTTTTCACAATGCTGCTATGAGTAGAAAAAATATTTTGATGGTACATGTATGAAATTGCACAACTCCACTGAGTGTTTAGTGTACTAACATCTGTTACCATGATAAAAACAAGGATGCAGTAAATGCACATTATTCTCTGTATATGCTTCAATAAATGGGTCCATACCTAACACATCTTCCTGTTCCTTATGCTGATAAGGCATTCTAATAAAGAAGTCAACTTGTGCTAGTTGAGTGGTGACCCATAAGGAATTAAATATGTATAAACCCAAAATATAAAATATTCACATAACTCATGGAAATATCTCCTTTTTACTGATGTAAAATGAATGAGCTCATTACTTTTATTTAAATCGGTCAACCCCACTTATATTTTCATTCTCATATGTAATAGTTCATATATTGTATATCTAAGGATTTCATTGGAATTGCAATATTGTCGATGTGGGAATCCAGCTTTAGGTCACTAAACAGGATTAATAACAACACAGAAAGCTGCTAATAAAAAAAGTGTCAAACAAAACAAAACCATACCCTCATAATTTCAAGAATGTTATGAGCCTGCTGTGTTTTTAAAAAGCAGCATCTAAGTATTGTTGTTTATCTGTCTCGTATTTTTAGCACTCTGGAGAAAATTAATTACCGTTACCAAGAGTTAGTTTAAACACTTTTAGTCTAGACAGGCATCCCTTAGGAAATAAAGCAAAAGCCCATAAAAAAAAAAAAGAATCATGAGCTAGTTACTATAGTAATATTTCTTCTAGGCCAATAACATAGAATATTATTCATCATAGCAAATCCAAAGTAATGAAATGTCACTGTTCAGCAGAGATCCTTGTTTCTACAAGATGCAGAAATCAAACACTCAGCGGTATGAGTTGGGGGTTTGATATTTATGGTCTAATTAACTACACACTTCCCTAGAAAATGCTATATTTTATTACACACAACAGTATAGTAATCCAACAATTTTTACTTTTCACCTCTTCTACAGAAACTGATTTTATACTTTCCCAAGAACGGGCAGAATAAGATTTAGGGACAATCAGGATTAATGTGTGAATACTATAATATTAAACTTTTAAATAAAATGTACACTGGAGAAGACTGAGACAAGGGATTTTAAAAGTTGGTACGCACTCAGAGCAGGAGAGCAGACAGACACCATTTCCGGCTTTTGCGCTTGATACCTTATCACAAATCCTCTAATGCTTCTGGACACTCTGAAGCTCTTATGCCCCACAGTGATTTTTTTTCTATATGCACATACCCATGAAACTATGACCTTTCCTCTTAGTTGGGGACCTCACAGCAGCCATCTGACTTTCATTCACCTTTTCTTCTCTGTATGTTTTGCTTGCTGGTACTTAGCTAGCCTTGCAAAGTTGAGGTGTTATTTACCTACAGGTCTAGAAGACATAGAGGAAGACAGGGTGGTTTGGTTGTTTTTTTTCCACTTTTTTTTTTTTCCACATGAGGGCTGCCATTGCGCCTTTTGCACTTGCTTCAGATCACAATACAAAGCACTTTTACTCAAGTAAAGCTTTATCTACACGAAAAAAATACCCTGATTGATTTCAGTCCTAATGTGGACCCAAGGAGAACTTCTAACTTCCTTCTATGTTGAAAAATGATTTCACATTTCTGTGTTCTGCTAGTACTGTTACTGAATAAAAAAAAAGATGGAAGTTGGCTTGTTATTTTCCAAGAATGGATAAATAAACCCACAAAATTGTATAGAAAGGAAATGGAAATCCAGTTGGACCCTGCTTTTTACTTAAATTGCTCTTTTAAAGTGCTCTGTCTAATGAACTATTCTGTCCATACTGAAAAGATTGCAAAAATCAGTAGTAGGTTAAGGTGATGCAGAAGATTTTTTTTTTTCAATTCCTAATTGTGTTCTATTTAATTACTCAATAGAAGCTAAAAACTCCCTTAAAATGTGTTCTGTTTAAACAACTGATCAGGAGTGGGACTGTAACAGCAGGAAATCCACTTGCAGAGCTGTGTCCACTAAAACTCCCTGTCTGACCATTTTCCTAGTACAGTCCTACCCAAGGACCTCCCAATGGCTGGAAAATGATGTCAGGCTGCTCACAGCATCAGAACAAGCAATTCAAGGAGAAAAGTCACAGAAGAGCTAGTGAGCAAGATGGAAACATTTATAATTAAAATGTTGTGCCACTACAGAGCCATCATATTTAAATGCCTAAGACCAAAATTCCAGAAAGATGACAATGGCAAATTTCACTGGCACACTCTCAATTTTTGCAGCATCATCAAAAAATCATCAGTGTGTAAAATCCCTTCTGGCCCAGATTTCCCCTTTCAAAACAATCTGTTTCCTCTCTAGCCAGTTTCCCGTCAATTCTGCAATTCTTCTATTAATCCAGATCTTCACATATACTCTCCCTGGTGGCAGTTTATGAAAGTCAAGATAGATGATACCTGCAGCGCTTCCCTTCCCTGGGAAACGAGCTGCCGTCTCAGGAGATTAACAAGTTAGTCTGACACAAGCTTTCTTTAATACATCTATGCTTTATTTTATATCATACCTCCAAGACTTTTAATCTCTCTACCTTAAAAAATTCTAAAATCTTGTCAATTATTGAAGTGAGAGAACCATGCCCTTGATTGCCCAGATCATGGGATTTTCTCTTCTTTTTTTCTTTTCTTTTCTTTTTTTTTTTTTTTTCCCTTTAATCTGTGGGTATAACAGATTGTGTCTGAGGGCACTATTGAAAGTCACTCCCTTTCAGTGATGGATACAGCAGTGAACTTATGCAGAACAAGAGGAAACTGCAACAGCAGGAGCGACTTGGCACAGGTACAGAGATGGGATGTAGTGACACACAAAAATATGTTAGACTGGAAGCTGACTGACAGCTGTTTGGAAGGTGATACCAGTAGAAGGTAAGAGAGAAGGAGATGAGAACACATGAAGAAGCCCAACAGGGTTCCCTGTAGGCTTAAAACAGCTATCTGGAGAGGGATAAGAGAGGGGGAGACCCTCAGTCACAGGAAGCAGAGCTGTGAGGATGGGCAGTGCCGGAAACAAGAAAAGGGCATCAATCACAGGAAGAAGCCTGGCAAGATAGTTTTGCCAGCTGGCAATATGCTATGAGAGCCTTTCCAAGGGTTAATGGCCTATATTTTTGGACCCACAGAACCTGCTGTTTGAGGTTTCTTTTTCTGCTGAGACCTCTAAAAACTACAGACTCCATAACGTGCCCTGCATTGACAACACTGAAATTGAGACTGTCGGATTAAATCTAATACATTTTATATGATATATCCACATTGATAGTAGTCAGTTGAAAGATTGAGAGTTATGGCATTCACATGCACAGATAATAGGTAATGCTGATGTACTTGATGCTCAAAACATTTTCATAAAAGCCAATCTGAAAATCACATATACTGGTTAAATTTAAAGACTATGGGCTTTTGTTCTTCAGAAAGTATTCACATCACTATCTGTTATGAAATTAGAGTCTCATCATTTTTAAGGACTAGAGGAAGGATGAGCTGTTATTAAATTTTTTATGGTACTGTAACTTGATTAGCTGAGAGCAAGGAAAGGTCTAGAACTAGCAAAGTGATGGTTCTTTGTTTTTTTTCCAAGGGATAGAGTTTTAACCAGATAAACAAGCAATTCATTTAAAACTTATTTTTCTTAACAGATATTAATTTGAGTAGTTCTGCAGCTTGTCTTTCCCCAGAGCGTTAAATGGTTCTTTTCAGAGCAATAGTTGAAGCAAACCTAGTTAAAATAAAAAGCAGATGCATACATAGGCTTTGTGAGAAACAGGCAGCATATCCAGATTTATACGTGTGCCAGTCCCCCAGGATGTCATAATTGTGTTTGTTCTTTTAATAACTTTAGGCTCCAGTGATCAGAATAAAAATGCTATGCTGAAGCTAATGCTTCATCCTTAGTTCACCTCACTACCCTGAATGATATAGCAAGCAGACTTAAAGAAATACAGGAGTCTGTTTCCCTTTACATAGACTCCAGCCACGCACATAATGGGTTGCCTGATTTAATTCAGGGTCTCTCTTTTCAAATCTTACTTTGTTTTTAGAAAAATATTTGGCTCAGCCATTTCTTTTTATAACTGCACAGATATTCAAGCCTGCCTTCCAGCGTTCAGTGAATTGCAGTCTCCCCTGATACAAGCAACACATCAAGCTTCCAGACTTGCAAAAGCAATTGGGTTATTTAGACAATTATGTTCTTCCTAATTATTATATCCTCACTTTACGTCTACAGCCTCTTTCTGTAAATGTAGCCTAAAATACTGAGTTAGTTAAGCAGCTTATTAGGTAGGCATGGCCTTTCAATATCTATTGTCATTATAGCATGCCAGTACTAATCTTATGATTACAAATGATCTTTTACTCCTATAACCAGACTACAGATTATCTTATAATGAAGACAGGCATACATATTATCAGTTTACATGAAGAGCACTGAAACAAACAGAAGTAGGGCATAAACACCATGAGCTAATGTCATAGTAGTAAGTACAAATCTAAACTCCAATCAGCCAGTACCTTGTCCAATATGCTTTACTATATTATGGATAAAAGTGACCTGAACATCCCTGAATATATTGACACTTTCAGTTTCTGACCACCTTAGGATGGTTGAGGTTTTTTCATAATCTGACACTGTCTGGAATCTCATTTGAGACTAGAGATTAATTGCTTTAGGAAGGTCAGACAACTCTTGCAAGCCTTGCTGGATTAAAAGCAAGACTAATAGCTTTAGCTTTTTTATGCACAAAATTCATGGGTATTTTTTTGCCTCCAATAACTCAAAAAACATTTTCACTATAAAACTCCGAGCTTAGCTGTTGATAATGCTAGTGGAAGAACAACATAGATATGGCTCCTGCACCATTTTCATGACCACTGCACATCTTTGCTCTTCATCATTGCCAGTTTTACTGACCTCCCAAGAACAATAATGGCCCTTTCTTTCTATACCTCCTCTGTCTTCATCTTTCCATGGCTCTGTTGGGTGTTACTTTCCAAAATCTCTCTCTTTCTTCCTTCCCCTTTTATTGATGGAAGTAACCCACCATGACTTGGCATCTAGAGTTTGGTGCCAAAAGTGCCTTTCTAGAACTACCTCAAATCTCCTCACTGTTCCCAGTAACGTCTCTGCTTTCATGTCAAACTCTTCCAGGACCCTCAGAGCACTGATAGGCCTTAAAGGCACTGACTGGCCTAACTTGGAACCTCCACTCACCCCCTCTGTCCATAGCCCAGGAGCTCCAGGTAGCTCAGTCCAGGGCTACCAGCTGTTGTCTGGGCTATGCTTAGATGTGCTTATCTCCAGCCCTGTCTTTGGCCCTGTCTTTTGGGTGGACCTTGGACCCATGTTGTAGCCTTGTCTCCTGCTACTCTGACTGGGTGGGCCTGAGACCTGGTTTGTCCTGTCTGCACCTGGGACTGTCGAGGTACCCCATCACGGCTCTGCTGCTCAGTGTGGGCACAGCCTCACTTCCCTTCATTGCATTCCTTTCCTTTCTTTGTGAAGTTCAAGCCCTTCATCTTGTTCTTCCTCACCATATGTCCCTATTTTTGGTTTTTTTTTTTCCTGTGTCCTACCTTTCTTTTACATTCTACTCAGGACATATTTTTTCCTGCTTTGTTTTTTCTCAGGCTTTTTGTGACATGTCTCTATCACTCCCTTTTTCACCCATTCATGTTCAGTTGTCTTTTAAACTCCTTCTCAAAACCTCAATTATCTCGTTTAGCCTTCGCTGGGCCCACCTGCTTTCCACTTTGAGGGTTGTTCTCCATGAAGCCTTTGGGTTTAGGCTATAAAATCCAAAGACAAATAGGCATCTTACCACACTTGGTGGTTTCCCAGACAATCTTCCCTAACTGTGGCCTGAATCTTTTCACCTTTTAATTAATCTCTTTGCATTCCTGGAAATATCCCATATAGATACCTTCTAGAATTCCTTCACCTGTGATTAATCTCCAAATGTCACCATACCTAAAAACAGCGAGAGTGCCATTGAACTAGTCTGTCTTTTTGTTAAGAAACACTTGTTCACAGTATGAAAAAGAAGCATCTCTGTTCCTGATTTCTGTTGCAAGCCATTTTGTAGCCCGCATGCTGCTCACCAAAGGCACATCAATCATCATACATCAGGCATGAGTGACCTCCACAGGTAGTTACGAGCTCCCACACTGAGATATCGCTACATGGTATGAAGTGAATGGCTTGACCTAAAGATCTTTCCCACTCATAAAACATGCCTGTCCTTCATGCATTTAGATATACTGTTCTCATAAAGTGCAGCATCTTGTGCCCTATCAGTAACATGTTGAAACTAGGCAGGGTTACAGGAATGATAACTTTATGTTGTTTTGTTAAAGTTAAGATTAAATGAAAGGCTAAAGGACATATATACAATAGTGTATATATGGTGTAAATTGATAAATGCCAGCTTCACGTATAGTACCTGTCTTAACAAGAGACAGGCAACTTCCTCCTTAGCCCAGATATTACTCAGTCATTGCAAGAAGGACAAATATCACTTCTTATCACTTGTCAAAGCAGTCACCCAGAGAAGTATCCTGAATGTTTTGCTATGGTAGGCTTGATTGAGTAAGCACAATTCTGTGTACCCTATATGTCACTCAGAAAGGTGCTGTGATGAAGGACAGAGTCATGCACCACATGCACACATACACATACATGAACACAACCTGGACTTCAGCTTCAATTAAAATAAGGCTCTTTCTAGGGACTTCACTGTTCATCCTGCCTAGCTAATTGATTTAAGTTTGAACATAACTTCTTAAATGCAGTTGAAATGGGACTTTCTTAGAAAAAAGCCAGTTAAGTAATGTTATTGATTGTGCCTGATTCTCTGAGAAACAGATAAGCTAAGTTCCTCTTGCATGACCAGCACTTCATAAAACAATCCATTCCATAGCTTACTTTATGTCTTACTAGATGTTATGCCTTGTAACTCAGCTAATTATAAAAATAACTGGATACATCTATGTCCTTGTATGTTTTAAAACTCAGAATGTTTCTGATGTTATAGACACAATTATGCCTACAGTACTCTAGATACATAAGCCTAACTGGAAATGAAGATTGTGGTAAAATGACTGTACCTCATGGAAAAAAAATGAGGAAATTGCTACTTCTCAAAGCCTCTGTATGCATTTCTGGCTTGAAACACCTCAACTTTCTCTTAGGTGGCAAGGGGTGTTGACTCAACTTTAAGAACCATTCTACATGGCATGGAGGAAGTAAAAGAACAGATACTCCAAACTGGGATGAACTCAGCTTTAAAAAAAAATCATTTAATCAGTAATCAGGTAAACTTAATCTGATGCCAAAAACCATCTTGTTACACTCAGTTTTGAAAACTAAGCATGCCCAAACAAGGAAGGAGATTGTTTTAGTGTGATTTACAAGAGTAACAAAGAGTTATATTATTTTTGGTGATGACATTGTGCAATACAATTTCTCTTTTGATAGCAGGCTTCTAAAGCATTTCAATCTGTCTCATCTACTGTTACAGACTTCAGTGAAACTGTGAAATTCTCCTTAGAATTAGGACTGTATACAAATCCAGCAATAATCCACAATCATCTCTCCATTTTGGTTGTATTTACGTTGAAGATAACTAGGCTTTTTCAAACTTCCACCAAACAGCACAAATTTGCCAAATATATAATCCAGTGGGCCATTTAAAGGGATTTCGCTGTAAATTATGACTGCTATGCTTGTGGGTAGCTTTCAATACCAGAGAATGGAAGAGGAGGCAGAACATGAAGAGAAGGCAGCGCCGAAACCTTTATTCATGACCTACAGAAAATGGGTGAATTGGACTGTGTAAGTTCTCTCTATACCAACAGCAATAGCACTACTTAAAACCAGCCCTTGCTTTGGCAACTGAGCAGGTGGTGACAATGCTGTCTCTATGGTGTCAGAGGCTGCCTGAAGCCCTTTTTAAGCTGCTGTCTGTGCAAGCTATTGTGACTTACCTAGGTAGTGTGTGGCAGCTGAGCTGCAAAAACAGACTATGCATGCTCTTTGCCCATGCAATAAAATGCATTAGCTACAACTTCTTGCATATTTGCTAGGTGGATTCCTACAAAAAGCAGAACTGAACTGCTGAATTATTTTACATGTGCTTGGAAAGCCTGGAGAAAAATAAGCACAATAGGAGTTACTAATGGGAACTGAGTGATGCACTCTTGAGCGCAACAGACTCCATCACTATTTAAATAACCTTCTGTACTTTACAATTCTATTAAACAAAAAAAAAAGGGTCAAAAGTCAAAGTAGTTTCCAATGCTAAGTTAAATAAGAGGCCTAATTTTTTAGATAATCAAAAGGAGAGGTTGTGTTTTCAATAGGTAGATCTCATGCCCTGTTCCTACCTGAGCATACTACTCAATAGCAATGGTATACAAACAAATTAAAGCTCATATTGTGCTGCAAATCCTTCAGCTATCATTGCAAGAAATTACCTTTTCCCCCTTCAGTATGAATCTGCGTTGCTGGTCCTGTACAACAGCTGCTTTGTTGTTATTATTACTGTTTCTTCTGGTTGGGACTTTCAATCCTACCGGGTACTCTGCTTTGTTTCATCCTCCTTTTTTAACAAAATAAAAGCCAAATTAAGTTCACGTGGCCACCAGAGGGAGCCTCTGACAGCTTTCTAGAGAAGAAAAAAAAACCTATTGAAAGTGACAGAGAAATTGATGAAAATAATTATAGTTGAGAAATTGTGTTCCAAGAAACAGCAGCTTTGCCTTCAGACCAAATTCTATTTCAGTGTAAGGTTTTGTAAAAAGAGGTAATTTACAGCATAACTGGTTCCTTTCAATATGGAAAGCATGCAAAGGAAAGACAAGAATCAGACTGGGATGAGAACAACATTGATTAATAGTTTCCTCATCTAAAAATGCAGCAACTCTTCAGTCTTGGTAAGTAGCTAGAAGGAATTCAGATTACTCAAGCAAGCCAGCCTTTTTCAACCAGACACTGATATATATAAATACACTATGTCAGTATAATAGTATGAAATTTTCACTATCTAGACATAACCTTTAATGGATTTTGCAAAAGAAAACATACAGCTTGTTTCCTATGTATGAACCCTTTGTGTACATAACTTTTATATGCCTCACAGCTGCCTTGCTGAGCAGATGGATGAAAGCAGAGTTCTTCAGAAGACAGCAGAGCTTCCTCAGACCTCTCAGCATCTTGCACAATCCCCCTCATATTCCCAAGACAGCTGACCTTCAACAAGTCATTAAAAATATGAAGTATTAAAAATTCGCTACTGCAGAATAGCATCTGTGGTTTATATTCCATTCCTTCTATGGCCCTTCAGAAGAAATCTGCCTCAAAGGATATATCGCTTAGAGGATGAAAAAGGATATATGATGTTTGTATCTGGTATCTCCAATGGTACATTTATTGAAATATTCATCACTTGTTTTAGTCTGTGAACTACTCTGGAATTGCTTGTGCTGTTTTTGAGAAGATGCTCACCATACAAAGACTTCCTATGTTGTTATTCTTAACTATCATCCCTCTACCCAAGAAATTTTGCCAGAGGGGCTTTACTTCACAATGACAAGAACTTATGTTTTAGTTTACTTAGGCTGGAACTGGGACATTTCCCTTTCTCTTGCTTCTAATGGAAGAAAATGTTGCCAAGCACATACTAGACCAAGTGCCAGATGATGTATGGTACTCGCTATACTCTCTTGAGATGCTTTTCTTGCATGCTAAGGGACTTAAGTTCTGGATTTTTCTATTTCATAACTCAAGTAAATATACTATTGGATCCCATGCTGGTAACACTGATCATGTGAAGCTATCTTTCATGTATCTGAAATAACTCTACACATGCAACTTGGGTTAAAATAAGTGATAGTCTTGAGAAAGATCACAAATGTTTATAAGGGGCTCAGATATAACAGGACTGGAAGACTAGACATGTGAGCAAGTGTAAGTTCAGCATTTTGTAACCTGAGTGTTTTTGCAGTCCAATGTTCTTTCAACCTCTTCTAGTCTGTCTTTAATTAAGCACAACTTTAAGGAGGCAAACTGATACTTTCCTTTATGTGGCTCCATTCTGACTACCAATTTTCAGCAAAAGAGTAGCTCCTGCCTCAGAGCCGCACCCAGTTACTCCTTCCCTTAGGTTACCAAGGGGAGGGTACACCTCTCTTCTCCTGCAATCCGAAGCTCCAAATGTGTGGGGCAGGATAATATCCAGTGTAGGAATACTGAGATACTTTTGCAAGCACCTAAATGAGTTTTAAGCATTTGCAAACTCTGAAAATTAATTAATGCAAAAATTAACACATTGGGATGAATTTGATATTTTAAAAAATTTGTTCTAACAATTCATGAAATCCAAAGCTATGAAGCCAGAGATAAAACAAGGGCACTGAAAAGAAGGATTCCTACGGAAGCAGTTTTAGTTACAGGCGTCACTAACAACTCCACCTTTCCCAACACAGCACAGCCCCTCTCGACTACACAGCTGCTCATCACACCTAATAGAATCACGGTTATATAACCAGTGCCAGCACCAGGCACTTGATATAAATGTTGATGTCATGGTGATTTTTAAAAACAACATTTCTATTAACATTCTGTCTCCAGCTTTCCCAGCTGGCTGACTGCAGACCATTTCCCAAGATGTTCCAGTTCCTCCCTGCAGAGCTTTCTCATGTATCTTAATAATAATTCATAACATTTCTATTGCACCTTTTCCTTTGACTCCCACTGACATATTCAGCTGTGACTTTCCAAGCAGCAGTAATACTGTTGCAACTGTGATTGCCTTCAGGATACACCGAGGCAACATTTATAGGGAAAGGAAATATATTTTAGTAGACCAATTAAGATGATGATCCTGACTGATCCTACAGTCACACAAAGCCTTCCTCACCAAGTCTAATGTGTTTTCACTGATACAGTTATGAACTATAAAACATCCATTTAAAGGCATGCTGGCCAGAAGACTCGATTGAGAATATAATCTAACAAGGTTGCAAGACTTAAAAGTTTACAAAAAAAAAAATTATCTAGAAACAGAGGCAAAAACTAATCAAATGAGAAACATATTTTTAAAAGCACCTTTCCTCTCCCTCTCATCACAGAATCACAGAATGGTAGGGGTTAGAAGGGACCTCTAAAGATCTTCTAGTCCATCCCCTCTGGTAAAGCAGGTCCACCTAGATCAGGTTGCACAGGAACCCATCCAGGCACACAGGAACAAGTCTCATCATTGGTCTCTTCACTGACCTCTTCCAACTTTTGAGAGATATATATCTCTCTCTATGGATCAGCGCGTAACAATTTCAGTTTTATGCAGAAAAATAAAAGACCAAAAAACACATGACAGAACAAAGAAAATAAAGCAATAATGGAAAAAATGAGATAAAATCACTTTGTAAATCTGTCCTAGCATTACCTCCCCCCGCCCCTCCCCAATTTCAAGAACAACTACAGCAAGCAATCACATGCTGACATAAATTAGCCTACATCCAGTACCATACAGACAAGACCAAAATACACATCAGTGAATACAGACTAAAAAGCATTAAAAAGATTTTCCTTTTCGTGTGGATGTAAAGTGCTAGAAAGTAAAATAACAGTAGTCTTAGTACAGAGGGATTGCAGATTTCTTCCACTGCCCCGGTAGGAACTTTCCAGCCCACAACCAAGCACTGTTCAGCTTCCAAGATCTCATCCAAAAATGGCATCTTTGCTGAGACTGTGAAAGGTCACGACAAGACCGTGTGTGATGCAGACACCTGAGCAACTGAAAAATCCATTTTACATTTGTGAGGACATTTAATATTTATTTAGATGGCAGTAATCTTGTGTCATTGTTGAACTAAGGTCAGGAGCCTAAAATATAACTGTTTCTTTATCTTTCTGTCAAGATTCAAGGTTTCAAGGCCATTATGGCTTTTTTTGCAAGCAACTATGAGAAGCTGCCAACAGAGCAGTCATTTTACATACAGCAAAAATGTTGTCTCTATGCATTCAGAATCAGATATGGGAAGAAACATCTTAAAATGCATATATGTCTATGAAATCAGACAATTTCCGTCTTACTACCTAAAATCATTTAATTGATTTCTGTGTCATATTATGCTACTCATGCTTGAGAGACCTTTGATCCTATCTGTGCCATGAAAAGGTACATCTAGGACTGATTGTTAAATGCCTAACTGTAATAACCAGCATATTCCAATAAAAGCCAGTTCAGATGACCTTCTGCATCTTTGTTTAACCAAGCCGGGAACACTCCTGCTAAGCCATCTGTTCCTATAATGAAAGCAGCTACACAAGGACATTGAAGAATGTGAGCTGTGCCTTAGCAGTTTGGTCCTACTTGCGCCAAGGCAGCATACGGTCATGTTGTGCGTTCATAAAGACACCAAAGCAACAAATTCTTACTAATTTCAGCTGAGGATAGTAACTAGACTATGTTGAAAACAACTGTGTCAGTCAAAGTAGCAATAACAGTGATGATAATAGTAATAATACACCACAATAGCACTGCCATATATAACGTCTCTATAGCTTTTTGATTTTCTAACAGTTATTCATTTCAGTTACCTTGCACTATAGACCTTTAACTCTGGATTGAAAGGGTTGGTAAATTGTTTCACCTTGATGAAGTACTGTATTCATTCAGGACTAAAGTTAGAAGAGATACAAAAGAAAAGGGATGAAAGGTAGATTATGTACTGCCAGAATTAAGTATTTCTTAAACTGTATTTTCAGGCTGGAATCATTCAGGCTCTTGAATACGAGCAAAAAATGACCATATATGTGTATTACGCACACAAATTTTCCTGGATACACATAAAAATAGCAGGTCTCAGATCTTCATCTGCTTATTTCTGTTAGGAACACACCTCAGCCTTGCACCCAACTTGCCACACATCCATGTGCTTTGGACTTGACCTGTCTATCGCAATTATGTAATGTCTGTATAGCAGTGTGTGTAACACACTTCCTGTGTCCTCCACAGCAACTAATACACAAGTTTTATATGATCGCTTCCTCTGATGTGTGTTGATATGTGGTATATCACAGAATAACAGAACTGTTGAGATTGGAAAGGACCTTGTGATCATCTAGTCCAACATCCCAGCTCAAACAGGGTCAACCAGAGCAGGTTGCCCAGCACTGGACCCAGTCAGGTTTTTAATATCTCCACAGATGGGAGATTCCACTACTTGTCTGAACAACCGGTGCTTGGTCACTCTCACGATGGAAAGGGTTTCCTGACATCCTGTGTTTCAGTTTGTGTGCATGGCCTCTTGTTCCATCACGGGACACCACTGAAAAGAATATATCTCTGTCTTCTTTGCCCTCTCCCTTCGGGTTATTTTCATTCATCAATAAGACCTTCCTCGACCCTTCTCTTCTATAGGCTGAACTTCTCACATGAGATATGGCCCTGTCTCTCTTTCTTCCTAATGTGGCCCAGGATGCTGTTGGCCTTCTTTGCTGCAAGGCCATATTGCTGGCTTATGGTTAGCTTGTTGTTCACCAGGACCCCAAGCTCCTTCTCTGCAGACCTGCTTGCTTTCCATCTGGTCAGCCCCAAAGTGACAGAGGATTTTTAAGTATCTGAATATGGATTTCCCTTTAAAATGTTTGCTGCACAACATCAGATGCAGATGCACAAATACTAAGAAATACTTTAGACCACGCCACGCAGTGGAATTTGATACAGCTAACTATGAACTGCTGATGAGTCAAACATGAGACTTCATGTGGAAGTCAGCCTGCACTACTCTGACTTAAAACACTCCTCTCAGACATTCACTTCTGCTTTGAAAACATCCCCCTGGTGTAGTTTGGTAAGATTCAATTCTGTCCTGTACAACAAGAGGAGATAAATTTCCAGTGAACATCATGAGGTTTTATGTCTCCTGTGGAACACAGCTGATACTCTTATTTGTGCATCCATCATTTCAAACACACATGAAACTTTCACTGAACTATCATGATTCCCGTGTCTGGCCAAAGAAGAAGTGAATCCTTGAAAATATTTTCAACAACTTATTTGCTGCATTGTGGAGAATGCTGTCAATGAAAGGCAAGTGATGGGTAGTCTGCTGCAGTCTGGAGTCTCTTCTGCATTCTTTACTTGATATCCACATGGCTTATGTTATTAAAAATGCTTCTTCCACTGATAAGTCACTTATGACTCAAAGTCACAGACAAAGCATGCTACATCTTTCTCATCTTTTGGCTCAATTATCATATCACACTATCCATGGGGACAGACGAGGAAGCTATAGGTTTATAACTAAGGGAAAGAAGAGCATATTCCCAACAACCTAGCAGAATTTCACCTCTTGCTTTCACATATGGAATATGATTATGACCTTAAAACTTAACATTACCATAATGAAGCAAAAGACTCATGTCACAATCTAAGTTTTTCTGTAGGAATTTTCCCAATGAGAACAAGTGAAAAAAGCATCAAGAAAATAATTAGCTTTGTTGCACTCTTGTTTAATGTACTGCAGAGGCAAAGGGGAATATATACAGTCAGCAATTGCTTTTTCTATCTTCTTCTGCACAGAAAGCTCTAGTGTTGGACATGTATACAGATTAGAAAGGTGCACAAGGGCAAACTGACTCTAAAAATGCGAAAGCCCAAGTGCATGGTTCACATTACTTCTGCAGTTCCATCTCAACACAAAATTTCACTGAAAATCAGATAGATTTTTGTCAGAAGACAAAGCCAACACTATAGCTACTGATTCCAAGGATACATGTAGGCACAAACAGTGCCTGAAGAAGCCACGTGACAAGGCCATAGTAGGGACGGTATCTATGAGCAAGAGTGGTGGCCACTTCAGAATGACAGCAATGCTTTCGTGCACGTACGGAAGACAGACTCACATATGCTTTGAATAAAGGAGAGGTGTTCATCCTAAATAATCAGTCTTAGGAACCATTACCTGGTCCGGCAGAATGGCTAGAAGATCCATGCTTACATAAATATAATTTGTTTTATTTAAGAAATCACCATCTCCAGCTAATGTTTGAGTACGTATTTACATGAAGAACTGAAGAATGAGTAGGTAGGATCCAATATTCCATTCGACTCCACTCCAGAAGTACATTGCATGAAAACCTCACAAACCCAAGCCTGGAGCAATTTCACTGCATGCTAAAAACCTGCAATTTTGCTGTTAAACTTGATGTGTGGAGCAAGATTCATTAATGGTCTAACAAGAGGTGAATGTACTCATATGGCAAATTGGTTTTGGTAGCAAGGGGTACATGACCAGAGGCTGTGGTAGAAGTTTTCAGTTCAGAATCAATGCCTAGATGACAAAGTCAAGAGTCAGGAACTCAAAAGCAAGAGGACAACACTAGATGCTACTTAAAAGATCAAGATGATATAGGCACTGCCCGTGTTTAGCGGACACCCAAGTCTGTGAGCAATTTTGTAGACAGAGGAAGCAGTGTGGCTGAAGATGAGTCTTCTATGGATTTGGCTAAGGGGATCAAATTTAACTCTAATGTGTAGTTCCAGTTCTTAAAATTTATCTATTTAGAAACCCTTTTTTCTAAGTTCATTCAATTCTAGCATATACAGCGCTGACAAATGACCTTTATAACATATAGGCATTGAGAACATTTACTAACAAACTGTCAGATTTAATATTTTCAGCTGTAGCTGACTCATTATGCAACTTGAACTTTATATTTAAATAGAGTGCCTGCACACAGTATGTCTCCTGGTATTTGCTTTGTTTTTTTAAATATGTTGTTAAGTGAAAAATGTTCTGCTGTACAAACCAAAGACGTTGAACACAGTAAGCTACTGTCAGTCTGAAAGACATACTAACTTTTCTAACTGCTATATTGCATAAATATATATTTAGAGTCTGTTTAAAAGTAGATTATTTATATAACAGTTCACAATAATACTGTAACATAGAAAATAAATACTGTAGTAACAGTACCATTTTCATGCAAATGTGTGCAGAACGTCTTTTTAAAATATACTCCTCTTGTCTAATATTCTTACAGAGATAAAACAGCTCAGAAAGAAAAGTGCTATTTTGCCATGTAGCTTTTCATCTACATAAATTCTGATCAGCTTCCATTTTGTAAATATAATGGGCCAAATTGAGCTGTGTTATAAATCTAGAGCTGTCAGAATATTCTGTAATTAGTATTTCATGCCTTTGCAGAATACTGGACAGATGGTCATGTTTTAAAGAGATTTCAGTACAGTGGCCAGAAGTCATTCCTCACTAATGGGGCCATATGATTAAGGTGTCTAGGTCAGAATCCAGTTTTGAAAGATGGTAAAAAAATCACAACTTTCATGGACTTTTACTAGAAATTTGCGGTAGACCACCTCTGAAAATTAAGTCCTTCGATTAAATTGGTGGTCTCTGGTGCTTCTTTTCATGTTAATAACATTTGGTCTTCAGATACCACCTCATGTATCATTTTACCTTAAATGGGAAAATAAATACTTGAAGGACAAACTCTGGAACTTGAAAGAAACACAAGTCATTAGTTGTCCAAATAAACTGCAGTCACAATACAGCTTTCAGAGAGATCAAAGGTCCCTTCTGCTCAGTTTTATAAGTTACAGGATCAGGTAAAGCACTAATTTTTGTCATGTAGGCATTAGCCTACTACAACTGAAGTCTACTGAACAGAAATATCCTAAATTGATATTAACAAAATTGAAAATTAAGCTAAATTTTAGAATGTTTTCAATATATATACAGCGTCTCTAGAAGTACGATCCCACACAGAAAATTCTGAAACTGAATTCCTCTACTTAATCGTGACATTTTACTTCCGATGCAATCCAAAGCATAATTTCTGTGGTCTTTATGGAACCAGGTAACATTCAGAAAACATATGGGAGACCTCAACAGTTGCCCTGTGTGTGACAACTGCCTCACCAATGTAAAACTTTCATGGATAGGAGAACTATTCACTCTCTTTGCCTGTTAAGTACTGGCTCTTCCTTCAAAACTGACAACAATTATTAGGAATTAGTGTCAAGTGGCCTGGGGCTATGAGACAGATTGCTATCTCATAAGAGCTCAATAAGAGAAGGCCTTCAGGTGAAACTGAATTCAGATTTGGAGCGAACAAGTGATGACCTATCGAAGGAAGATGGATCAATGATCAAAGTACAAATCCCTGTTGTACTCTGCCCTCTTGAATACACAACCATTCAATATTTATTTTCCCCTTTTTTACAAGTCAGCTTTTCAAACCCCAGAAATAGTCTGTCTGCATAACTTTGCATTCTGCATTATACATGTATAAAGGACAGGATTATTGTGTACAAGCACATTTTTCCTCAAGCAATGCATACATGAGTGGGCATTCACATATGTGTAAGGCATATGAGTGCTGACCCATATTAACATTTTTGGTTTGTCAGTGGCTAGATCTATGAGCAAGTAATCAAAAGACAGGTTGAGACACAACAAGGAAATCTGTCCCATCAACAGTACTGAATCAATCATGTGCTGTCAACAGAGATTTATCTCACAAAGAGCTTGAGTCTTTTAACAGGTTATTGCCTTAAAGGCCATCCTGTTAAAAGAAATTACATAAATTCAGCTGTTTCTCACTATATTATTACAACCTTTATTTAAATACATAACAGAGGAATAAACAAACAAAAAATGCAGCTGTCCAAAAATGTTAGCATTCAGGTCCGCAACTCGGTGACCACTGCTAAAACCAAGGTGGCTGGGAGCCTTCCTGCAATCAGCCTTACACATGTCAGGGTTACTTATCTGGGCTTTTATCCTCACCAGCTCAGGTTTTTTTGCATCCAAACAGCATATTGCAGTTGACACAATTTCTTTTCTCTGAAGAGCAGAGAGAACAGAAGTCTTCTGAGTTTTGCTTTTCTGGCTGCTCAGGGGATCTGAGAAAGCAGGGAGAACAGATGGGCAAAGTAGCATGTGCAAAAGTATCTCTGAACCCAGCAAGTCACTCAACAGAAGACTTAGAAAGGATACTTCAGCTGTCACATTCCCTAAGGTATCAGATAACATTTTTGGTGCTTGGTTTTTGTGATGGTTTTTTTTTTACATCACAGATATTTTTATATATTAAACCTAAAATAAGGATATCTATGGGACTCAGTATTGACAGCATTCTGTTAGTTCAAGAAACCAAAAGGCTCTGTCCACTGGGTCGTAATTTATAATCTTCCAGAAAAGGGCTTGGATTACAATGTGACTCCAGAGCTGCCTAGTTCCACTCACAGAAACCACTACAATTAGCCTGGGGAGGGTACAACTGAGTTCTCTTCCCACCGTGACACTTTATTTTCAGAGTCTGGGAGGCTCCTCACAAGAAGAAGGATTTACATCCTAGCAGCATTTAACACCCACGGACTCTGACAGATTTAGCAAGAGGTACAGTGATTCAGTACACAGAAGATGGATTAAAAATAGTGACGTGGTGCCTAAACTGCCTCCACCGTATCTCTAAACACTGACAATGAAGGCACTAACAACATCTGAAAAATTACATGTGCAATTCCAATTGCATGTCCATGAGCAACGATCACGAAACATCCCCTGGACATGAATGCAATGTGGCCAGGAAAAAGGCATTGTGCATGTAGTTACTAAACAAAACCAGTACGTCCTGTTCCAAGCATTACAGGTTTAAAAAGGAATGAGTCAAAAAAGCAAGGAGAAAGAGGCATAGCACAAGCTCAGCGGCATCACAGTGCCTCAGGATATCATAATGGATACAGGACAGCTCATATATACAGAGAGACTGATTCTACTTCCAGTATCTGTAATCAGTATGTTTGTCCTAGGATAAAACAAACATCCATAATCAATACTGAAGGAGTGCTGGACTGTGCCTTATACACTTCAGACACTGATCAAGCAATAATTCATCCCTGTGCAAAGCCTACCCTTGTAAGTCTGCCAAGGTGAGTGTCACTTTAGGTTAGCAGCTGCTGGAAGTGCTGGCTACGTTAAAACTGCCTAGGGCAAGCTTTAAACCTACATACCCGACTTCTTTGACAAAATGTCCGTGTCTTACTTTATATGAGTTTGCGATCCCCTGATAATGCAAGGCACGTTCTTCCCCCATATTCCCCACTCTCTGTCCTCACTTCCCTTTTTGGCTCAGATACATCTTCCATATGTAGCATAATGAGGCTTGATTACACTGAACATATTAGTATCGCTCAGTTGACATTCACCATCATATGTCCTGCTTAAGAAATAATTCCAATTACATTCAAATACTGGTAAGGGATTTTTTTTTTTCCAGGAAAAGGTTACTGTATGTGCATCTTCCCATTGTGATTAAAAATGAAGTAATATTTTCCTCAACTTAATGTACAAGAAGTAATGTCCTCATGAAATATGCTGCATCACCATTATAAGCTACAGTCTAAGACACAAACCCCATGAAATCTGAATGCAGATTTTTGCTTTATCTTAACTCTTAGCAAGGATCTCAAAGGCTGTAGTACCTCTCTGGTCTGTCTTGTATCTCTACAGTTGCTCGGGGCCTTAGTTTCACTGAAAGTTCATGGACTCCAGTGCCTAAGCCAATTCTTAGCCTCCAAAGTCACCAAACTGCTTTTCTCAGATGTAAGCATTTTTGGTTTTCCTTCCAAAACTGACAGTACTACCACTCACCTTTGCTGAGAAATTCAGTGTTAGAAACTGGAACTGCTTGGGTGCCACAGGAGATTTTAGTGATCAGTTAATTCCCCAGGTAGCCCCGTCAGGAAGGCAGAGGCCATGCAACCTGCTAGGCTTTGCCACACACTATAAGATTAGGACCGAAAGCTTTCAGAAACCAGTGTAATTTTCTAAACAGAATACTGATCAGTTATCCCACAGGAAAATGCAATTCTTCATTCACTGCATCAGTGCTACCAAATGTTCCACCTCTGAAAACTATTCTTTAAACATAAAATAATTAGCATACTAAAGGAAACTGGAGAAAAATATTTATGCTTTGACTAGCACAAACCAATCCAAGGACTTCTGTGTTTCTGTTTCACTTAAATCAAGTCCCTTTTCTACTTCAGCTCTTTCTAGCAACAGTTCAAGTGGCAAAGTCTCTGTCCTCAGAAATACTAAACAAGGATCTGTACCATACAAGAAGAGTAGAGAGCCATTCTCTCAAGGAGTGAGCCCGTTATGAAAAGGAAAGGAACAGATGCATAACATCCCATAGAAGTCTGATTAAAAACAGAAACATGAAGGTTAAACCTCTCAGCAATATCAGATTGTTCAACAAAAGACACAGCTGGTATGGGAAGATGAACCTTTGCTCCACTGTCTCCTTTTCAGAGCTAAAAATAATAGTGAGTCATGCCAGTAGCAGTGTTGCTATTTAGCTTTACAAATTCAGGTCATTATGTTTATATGTACAGAACCATTCCCTCCCTACCATGGATCATGAAATGATCATAAGGACATGAGCTCTCAGGAACTGGGCACCAAACAGCCCTTGGTTTCAAAACACAGTAAGATAGTTCAAGAATAAGTAAAAATAATACACTCAAGTTCAATAAAGGCATCAACTCTGAAATTAATATCAGGAAGAAAAGGGAAACTATACATAAAGCTCTGAATAGTACATCCCTTTTTTATCCATCAGTCCCTTTTTTATCCATCTAGTATATTCTCATCTCTTTTTTTCACTTTTTTGGCATTTCACATCATGGCAAATTGCTATAACATGTTTGTGAATGTTTTTTTTAAAAGCTAGCTGACCTAGGCAGATAGACCAGATGATTTGCAGAAGGTTGCAGTGGAGTCAAATTACAAGAGAAACGTATTACATTTTTAAGTGCCTTGAGCTTCCCAGAGACTCTCCCAGAAAAGGCACCAGTCCACCTGTTTGTTTGATTTTCAGGTTAAGTACTTTTGAAAACAGGTCAGAGGAGGAGCTAAATAGAGACTGACGAGGTTGTAAGCGAACAAGAATGAGTGGTCTTGAGAAGCTGAAAGGAGAGGCTGTATATTCAACCAGAAGGAACATCGTCATCTTGTGTTCTAGCAATGTGATGTTTTTGTCATTCCTGCATGTAAATTCAGTGAAGGCTTTGTTTTAAAAGTGTTTCATAAGGCTAAATCTCTTCATCTCATACAACCTCCACTCATCCCTACCTCCTTCCTTCCCAAGGTCAAGTGTAGCAGATAAAAGAAAGGATCCAAATTTGCTCTTGCAGGAAATTTGGCAGTGCTGCTGGCATTCAGAGACCCCATGGCCTGAATCACTGTCTCATAGCAAGAAAGGAAATTTACGGGAGAAATGGAAAGCTGATGAATAGGAAAATCCCTACATCATCCTCTTTCCAAAGATGAGGGAAAAAACAGCAAATGGTTTTTCCAAGCTAACAAATAGCAATATCATATTAACATTCACAGTAAGCTGCCAGTCTCATTGGCTCCTGAAAAGCTGCTACAGCTCCCTGTATTGCTTTGGTTTTGTACTTCAGAAGAGATTTTATGATAACAGAATCACTTGACTGCAAAGACAGAAAAACTTGGCACATGGGAAAAAAAATATTCTAACAATGTTTGTATAGATACACTACCAAAGGACTTTTCCTCTCCATCAAAACAACAAAAAAATTAAACTGAGATTAAATTGAGATGGCAAAAAGTGCCCACAAACAGCAAATGCGAAGACAACAACACAGTTGCAACTGCAAGCAACTTTTTCCTTGAAAAAAAATAATTATCAGAGTTCAGATCAGATTTATAACTATTTCCTCTGAAAGCCTGCACTCTTCAGTCACAGCTTTAAACAGGCCAGAAGGGCAAATGTAATGGACCCCTTACCTGCAATACCAATGCGATGCAGCAAAATCTCTTCAGCTGACATAATACCGAGCTACTTGAAATGAGTGCTCCTTTATATTTATTTTCGTATTCTAAAAATGCTATCATTCTAAAAAAGAAATGTTTTAAACACAACTTTTTTTCAGCCTGCTTTACCAAGTTAGAGCCCCATAAACTTGACCTAGACAACATACTAACTTTCTGAACTGCTCCAAGTACAGGGTTTCTCAGACAGCCTGTTGGAAGAAAGAAGAACACTCTACCACATGCAGAGTTTGAAAAATACACCCACTAGGAGCATCCAGGAAACATACCTCCTATCACATCAAGTCTACTGCAAAAAAGCATCTCTCATCCTGGTTTTGACAAAATTCCTCTCCCCACAGTGACTGCAATTTATCTGATGGATTTCTCTTTGAAATGAGGAATGAAGTCCTTCTCTCTGATGTTACTGTATATGAAATAAAAATGAAATGGAATCTAAATATACCCAACACTATTCTGCTCTTCGTCCCTCACATGAATCCAGTATCGTTCTTGTACCCAAAGAGATGCATCGGAGGCAATGCTCATCCGTTTTGCAGTGTAAAAAGCAACCTTGCAAACGTTAAGAACAAGCATAAGAAGCTTGAAATGACTATCAATGAGACTAGTACATTTTTTACAATTTCATTGCTGGAGATTGTGTTTAGTTTCTTACTCTTATCCAGCATATATGCACACATTCATCCATCTGTCCATCTCCACACAAGATTAATAAGGACATGCTTAAGTGCATTGGCACATAGGCTCACACAAAACCAGTTATATAGCCCTCCTTCATCCTTCCTTTATAACCAGATGTCCCTTCTAGTCCATGCGCCCTTCCCTGCAATTTCTTCCACTGCACCTCTTACAGCACCATCATGACCCAATTTCAAAGAGATCATGGATTTCATGGGCTTCATCTATGCACATTTTGCAATAATTCATATATTTTGCTTGATGAATACTTTCACTGGGATATTTCCTTTGGACTAAAATATCCTAGCCTCTGCAAACCAGCCTAGTCTTGACACCATCAGTCCTCGACTGTACCCTTCTTGTGCTCGTCTCTAAAGACAGACACATTGGATAAGCACAACAGTGACAGCTGATGCACAGGCTATCAGCAGTGAATGGCTCTGCTAGATTTGAAATATGGATTCCTCCATCTGGGCAACCATTTCTGAGTGTCATTCCATAAAAAGAAAAGAGGCTAAAGCCTGAAACAACAACCCTGCCCATTGGGTTATGAATCAAGGAGCAGAGAGAGTGGGAGATATTTTAAATGTGGGTACTGCACTGGGAAAGGTATCTAAATGCTGTCAAAAGACCGCATTAGAACAGTATAATTTGCAAAAGGACACCCAAGACATAAAAGAGGGGTGTAATCACTGTAAGGTAAATTAAGGATTTTGTTGCTTCTGATAAATATACACCATTGATGCTTCTAGTTTTGTTTCTTGCCTGCTGCTGTGACTGAAGGGCTTGCTGAGAAGCTCAAAGAGAGGTGGGACACCGAAGACTGTAGCAGGACTAGTTATAGCCATGGGGAGATGAGAAGGTTGTGCTGAAACAACCATGTCATATACTCCAGCTCACCTGCAAACTCCAGGTGGTATTAATCCAGAGTTATATTTAACAAAAAGAGAGGCTGCATCCTCCATAGTTCCTCCCTGACCTCATAGAAGAGCCTCAGATCTCAGAGAAGAGGGCAAAAATGGGGTGCAGAACAGAGAGTATGTGGTTGTATGAGTCAGTGATGGGAAGAATTGCCCAGGATGGTTACCTCTGAAGATTAGGAGGGAGAGAGCAGGAGTTAGTATTGCAGCTGCAGTAGTGTGGTACTCCCATAGAATGCCTGTGACTGTACTTTTGGGGGTCACAGCCTCCCTTCAGAGGAGAGAAGGATGTTCCATGTTTCAAAAGACCAAGACAAAGTCTGTGTTTTCTCATTTTTACTATTGCTTATGATAACACCATTTTATCTTTATTACTCAAGATTACTGCAAAGCTGGTAATTGCAATCAAGCTATTTTATAAGTCCAATTTACAGGAGACCAAATTATTTATTATTTATTTTCAGTTCTAAGCGGATTGTTTGTGTTTTCTCTGAGTAACACGATGTATACAAAATACCCCTAAAAATGTCAGCTAAGTGGAGAGTTACAGAAAAATGACTGTTTGTCTCACAAGCGCCCATGGCTTTCAGAATAAAATCATTATTACATAAATGCAGGGACAGCGTGACAGGCTTACGAAGAGTATAATAAATACATAAAAGACATACTCTATGTCACGAAGTTCTTACTAAAAGCTAAAAGATCTACTCAACTCCTGTTAACTTCAGTCTCCACACAATCACAGTCCTCCTCTTGCTAATTCAGCTCTCTGTGTTGCTCTATCTCTCATATTCCACTTAAGCCTAAAAAAGCAACTCATCCCCACATACTCTTTAATTTCCGCCTCGTGCCAGTCTCCTGTCCTAAATGACCCTCATGATACTCACTATCAGTACTCATTTCACCAGGAATGGAAACTCAGGAACTGGAGGTGACAGTCCTAAGTAGCTGCTTCTAAAAATTCCAGTTTAAATTGTTTGTTTGCAAACACACAAGGAAGTCTTAAGCTACTGACTGGCTTTTGTGTGGATCTAATCTATTACCATGGGGCTATTCAGTATATACAACTTCACTGTCTGAAGAAGTAAAATACAAATTCACTTGGGTGCAATTTAGTATGGCAAAAACCATACTGTTTACATCAGGAGTTGGTCTAATATCCCCAAGGAGAACAGACTGTGTAAATAAGCATCTTTTACAGGAGGGCTCTGAGATTTATTCCTGATTCTTTCCAATTGTGACTTTGGAAAATCCTTGCAAGCCCTTCCAAACTAGCAAGGCAAAACTGATGTTTTTGATAGCTGCTGGTAAGATATCTGATCTCATGTCAAACACAAATTTAGTCGTGACCTTAACTGAATTGGAAAAAAATGCAAGTTCCACCATGAAGAACCACAGTGGCTCCTCCTATTTTGATAGCAACAAAGAAACACAGGACAATTGCAGCTAAACCTTAGCTCCCAGACCAATATCTAACTTTTCGGAGACAATTTGCTGGGCTGGAACAGTCAGGATTCTTCCTACTCTGACCCAGGGAAGTAGCAGCAGCCATCAGGATGGCCAAAGACACAGCACTGGTGGATCTGCACCTACAGGCAGCACAGTAGAGGAAGTAACACTTGGGGAATCCCACACTAGAGATGTAAATCCTCAGGGTCTCCTATGTTACCGCAAAGACTCAAATCAGACTTCAGAAAAACCTTTTTATGGTTAAGAGAGTGAAGGACTGTGATGGATGCTTGGGCAGACTGTAGAGTTTCCAGCATAAAGTCTTGAATGAAAATTTCCCTGAGGTACGTTATGTAGGTTCTGTTCTGGGCAGGAGGATGAATTACAGATGTTTCTGAGATCTTTTCCAGTCCTACTTCTATGACTGCTCTCAAGCCTATTTATCCCAGCTCCAGAAAGATGGAAATAAATCTCTCAATAATTTTTTTTTACTGTACACATTCACTGGTGCAAGTGACAGAAGTGAGAACAGGATGCCAAGTTTACAGGCTTCCTTCCACTTCTAAGCATGTTCTCATCCCTCCCAGCACGTATGGGAGCTTTTCTCTTGACTCTGTATTGCGCTCTCCAGTCTCCTGACAGATCAACAACTATGCATGCTGCTGCCTTCCTGCAGTACCAAAAAAGAAGATCTGAAGGCTCTGCATTTTCAAAGACAAACTCTTCTTTTTAGCGTATTCTCTAGGCCTCCAGAATGAGAGCCCAGTCACACAGTGATTCTCCTGATTCATGTGTGTGCTCTACCCTGCTTCTTCTTTAGCAGTGTACAAGAGAGATTATTTTTAGGATGTTATCTCATGATACCCTTGATAACCCAACTTCTACATAATCTAACCCTTAGTAACCCAACCTATTTTTCTCTTCAGTCTATTGTAAGCCCTGTCTTCTCTTTTCAGTTTCCAAGCAAACTTCTTTTTACAGGTTTTGTAAAGTTTTATTAAGTGCAGGATTTGGCTTTACATAGAAGCTCTGCTGCACCCTTAGCCCTGGTATGCTACCCAGCTCTTCATTTTGCATCGCTTCACCACCTGCAGTAAGCAAATGAAACAGTGAGGAACCAGGCACTATATCTATTTCATCCTTCAATGTCCTTCACATTACACTTGATGAGCAACTGGTTGTAAGCTGAACCAACTTTTCACAGGAGCACATTAGATATCCAGTGATATCTAAACTGCTATGGGCCACACAAGGCAATGGCACTCATGCCACAATCTGCCTGAAGCTGCTTGGATGAGTTTCTGTGGGATCTAGGTGGTCCTGCTCTGGCAGGGGGAGTTGGACTAGATGATCTTTCAAGGTCCCTTCCAACCCTTAAGATTCTGTGATTCCGTGTGATTCCGTGATACTTGGTCATGCAAGTCCTCTATAACGTATGTTAGAATTATTTATAAATCCCATGAAATTATTTTCTAACCTTGCCCTTTCATGTAAATTATTATCACCAACCACAGGATCAAGCAAGGCAGAAATACCATTACAATTAATAGCTGCTTTGCACTATAAGAAATAGCATGATGCCATTTTTCAGCTCTAACTTATAACATTTTCTTATATCTTATTATTCAGAAGAAGATGTTTTCAGCATCTGGAAAAATGCCACGTGCTGTCTCAGACATAAAGGAGTCAAGCAAAATAAACCACACTGGAAAAACTCCCTCTGTGATTTGCTTAAGTAGCAATTTCTGTGAATAGAAATCTGCTGCTCATTTCAGAAGACAGTCACAGTTAAAAAATCCTTTCACAAAGGCTCTATCATATAAACATGGATTAGGAATTTCCCTGAATTCTATTTAGAGAAGAAAGTGACAGATGAAGATCCAGAAGATCTCTTTTCAGTCTATGGCAAGATCAGTTGTTTATGTGAAATGTGTCTTTAAGTCATTTAATCTTTCTGTAGACATTTTCCCATCTATGAAGAGACATAATAAAACATTTTTTCCTTTATAAAGTGTTTTGAACTCTATGGATGGGAAGGGCTATATTAAAAAAGTCACTTTTTTATCACTATTGTTACTATTAACCTAACACAAGAAAGAATGCTTGTCATTTTTTTCCCTTGTAATGTGATACAATTAGCTAAAGTAGTGGCACTGGCAGAAAAGCCTCATATGCTACTCTCTAAAGCTGATCATATTGACAAAAACAATACTTGTTTAATATAGCAATATTCCTGATAAATTCTGCAACTTCCCTACAGAGCAAAAGCTTTGTACAATCACAGAACCACAGAATGGTAGGGGTTGGAAGGGACCTCTAAAGATCATCCAGTCCCCGTGCTCAAGCAGATTCATCTAAGAACATAAGAACATATCCAGGCGGGTTTGAAAACCTCCAGACGAGTCTCCACAACCTCTCTGGACAGCCTGTGCCAGTGCTCTTGTCATCCTTACAGTAAAGTTTTTCCTTAAGATTAAGTGGAACTTTTTGTGTTCCAGTTTTCATCCATTAGCCCTTTTCCTGTCACTAGACACTACAGAAAAAAGTGTTGTCCCATCCCCTTGACATCCACCTTTAAAATACTTGTAAGTACTAATGAGGTCCCCCTTCAGTCTCTCCTCTTCTCCAAGTTGAACAGGCCCAGTTCCTACAGCCTTTCCTCATAAGAAAGATGCTCCAGTCCCCTGATTATCTTGGTGGCCCTGCGCTGGACTCTCTCCAGAAGTTCTCTGTTTCTCTTGAGCTGAGGAGCCCAGACACTGTACTCCAGATGAGGTACCAGGGCAGAGGGGGGAGAAGAACCTCCCTTGATCTGCTGGCCACACTCTTCTTGATGCATCCCAGGATGCCATTGGCCTTCTTGGCCATGAGGGCACATTGCTGGCTCTTGTTCAGTTTATTATCAACCAGCGCTCCCAGGTCTCTCTCTGCAGAGCTGCTCTCCAAATAATACCTTAACAACGAGCAGAAGAGCAATCCAGGATGGACACTACCCAATCCAAAAGTTGATGTGACTCAGGAGTCACCCACCAACAACTTCTTCAACTGTTTTCAGCAAGTAGAGAAAGAAACAACCCCATTTGGACAAGTCTCATCAAGCAGCCCAGCTGTTCAGAAAAGACATTAGGAGTCCCCTCTGAAAAACAGGCTGCCAAACTTGGTGTTGACAGAAGAAATGGGGTAATATAGTCAGAAGGTAAGTATGGATGTTAAAAGCTGCTGCTATAAACCACTCCACTGTGAAATCTAGTAGATGTACATCCTGTAATTGGTTTCATAATTCTATGTTTGTGCCACATCTAAGAAAGTAGCTGGGAGGATGCAAAACCAAGTGAGGAGATGTTGGTTTCACAGTCAAATTGCAGTTGGTTTCACAGAATTTGGTAAGATACACGTACCTTCACCCCCTTAATATGTTATCAAAACAAATTTTTGCACTTAATGGATTCAAATACACACTATACTGCTTCATCTCTCAAGCTCATTTTCTGACCAAGTTATGTTCACCACTAAGTGCAACACAGTTTTTCGCTTACATTTGCACTGGTGTAGAGCAAATATGGATTCAGGCCACACTTTGTTGTCCTTTTCATGCCTAAAACCTCACTGAAATGCACAGCACAAGTGTGAAGTTTCCTACTTTAAAAAATGTGTATCTTGTTGTAACAAAAAAAAAAAAAAAAAAAGAAAATGAAAAACATGATCAAAATAAGGGATAGACAATAGTTGGGAAAAAACAGACTACCCAATCAACACTGTAGAAAAAAGTCCACAAGAAGCTGTAAGTCTAAAAAAGATAACATCTTCCTAATTCTGGTAAGAATTACTCTACACAACAACAACAAAAAAAATCACGAATGTTAAATGTTAATATACCTTTTTTACGAATGTTAAATGTTAAATAACCTTTTACTTAGGTAAACTTCAGTTTATACCCTGTCAAAATCTCTGTTTCCCAATCCTGTAACACTTTCTTTGGGAGAAACTACCCAAACTACCTCATAACATGCCTGTGAAATACATCACTTATCTACTTTACAGATGAGAAAATCAAGCAAAGCGTAATTAATTCATTCTTCTAAAGTTGTAATCATCACTAATACAGAGATCAAAGATACTCAACTGTAATTCTGGGAATAAGGGAGCAAAATAGAGAAGTGAAGTTAACTCCAGTCTTGGAATCCCATGGTAAATCAGGGATAAATTTCCTCCTTTCAGAGTGCTAAGAAACTGTTTTAAGATTTATCTGTCAAATATGCCTACCTCTCTCAAGGCTCTAGGCAGAAGGATGTGCCACTAAGAGAAACAGTGAGCTACCATCCTACAATGTCACTGGTCTTGCCACTTGCAATCAAAATGGCTACAAAATAGACCTTAACTGCTAACTTAAAAGTCTGCAGTGAGGGGAACTGAGGTTGTCTGAGGCAGGTCAGATTAAGGATAAGATTGTGTCACGGTAGGAAAAATCTGTTCCTTTCAAAATACTGAACTTCTCCAATAAGCTGGAGGTTAAAAAGATTCCTGCAAAATAACGGATGGTTTTATCAAATGTACAGAGAACTCGAGGCTGAAACGTCTATTTTGCTTGACAGGCAAAGCAGATGCACTGAGATGAAGTGAGTAAAATACACTAACTACAGACTTAGCAAGAGAGTATCAGAAAACATTCTGATTTTTTAGAAAACCTTTACAATCTCAGAGTATATGCAAGGCAGTTGGGGTGAATCTTTGACTGGCTTCTCTTGGCAAGAACAACTGCAGGTTCACAAAAAACAAGCCCTGTGGTGAGTCTGTATCATCAGCATACACAAAAGATTGTATTACCCCAAGCAAACAAGTCCAATATCCTCAGAAAACTGAAGGCATCCAAAGGCAGTAGTTAGATACTATAACCAAGGCGCAACCAAGACTATAATCAAATGCAATAAAATGTAAGAACTCAGTTGTGGTCCAGACAAAAAAAAAAAAAAAAAACAAAACTAAACCAAACCACTATTCTGCATAGTATCACTAACATTCTGTATGTTTGAAGGCTTCAGAACGTGCCAGATTTCTTCAACATCAAACGTGATGTATAGTAATTCCCATTTTAAAAGCACCCAGCAGTGTGAAAGGATGTTGCCTGCAGGACATGCAACCAGGGAAACCCACCAAATTGGTCCCAAAGCCAAGAAAAAGTAGTAACATAGGATGGTAACAGCTGCCCAGTTAGCAGCCCTGCAAGAAGCAGCCTGGAAGCTACAGGGAACCAGAAGCTGAATATAAACCATATGTCCCATAATGACAGCAAAGGTATCCAAGATGTCTAGGCAGGAGCAGAGCCTCTAAAGCATAGGCAGCTATCCCTCAGCTCTGTTCAGTGCTGGTGAGACTGCTGGGCAGCATATTCCACAGAGATGTGCCTCCATGGTCTAGCAAGTTCATGGTCTGAATGATCAGCAATCTAGAAAGTATGATGTAGACTTGGGACAGGTTTGAAGAAACTGGAGGCATCCAGTCTTTGGAGGAACCTGTATCCACATTTCTGCGGCAGAAGACCGAAGAGACGGAACAGAACACAAAAGACAGCTAGAAAGCTGAGGAGCAGCAGCTCTGCTGAATGCCTGCTGTAAACAAGATGGGAAATAGCAGGCTCAAACAGCAGCAGGGATACTTCAGGTGATGCCTTAGGAAAACCTTTCTGGTGCAAAGACTGATGAAGCACTGGCAGAGGATGCTCAGAGGAGAGGTGGAGACTTTTAAAGAAGATTAAACAAACATCTTACAAGAAGAACATGAGTACATCTGATCCTGCTTGACGCCACAAGGTGACAGCCCATAGCCCTATCCAAGCCTACAGAGATGCATGTTGCAGTCCTGAGCCTCTCCACGAAGCCAGTGCAGAAGACACTGCAGAAGAACAGAGCCCACTCAACAGATGCAGGACATTAAAGGAGGCACATGTCCAGAAGACATCTGGGTACAATGGCAAAATTCTAAAGCCACAAAACCTCAAAACCAGACACTTACTGAACTTTTGTTCTCCTTCTCCTTTAGATTGCTCTCCCCCTCCCCCACAATTTTAATATAACTCCAGAAATTTGAAATTCATGTGAAAATATATTCCCTTGCTACTACAAGTTTAACAGTGAGCTCTGTACAACACCTTAAAACTCTGAAATAACTTGTCATCAGCTCCATCCACTTGTGTGTTTTGTTTTTCCTCTTCCTAGCCTATCCACCCTGCTCCTACTTCTTATCTTCTTTCCTTTTGGGTTCTTTTTTCTACACTATGAAACTATAGCGAAAAGCAAGATAAACAAAGATGATTAGATGAAAGCAAGAAGCTGAAGTATGAGAGATTTGGTATCAGCAGAGTTAAATACATCAGGGAGGAATGAGGTATATTGATAGCTGAAAGGTTTGTTCACTTGAGTTCACTTCTACAGCAAATTTTCTGCTAGATCCACTTTTGAGAAAGTCAGAATGTAATAAACAGAGTTATTCTCTGTAGGGCTATTGACAAGAAAAAAGAGTTATAAGCAGTATTGATTTAGGGTGAAATGGTAGAATGTGACAATCAATAGAGCTTAGTCAGATATAAAATAGGAGTCACACGAGTCATGACAGGATTATTACAGGAGCCAAATCCTGGTATCAGCTAAGGAAGGGAGGAAGCTACAAACGGGATACAAAATGTAAGCCGCAGATTGCTTTATGGAAAAAAATAAACTATTCATTTTCATTTTTTAACGTGAGATAGATTTTTATTTCAGCATATTGTCACCACTGTTTCTCTAAAGCTTTTGAAACAAATTATTTCCACTTCCATAGTATTTTCATTAAATGTCATCAAAGATCTCTTGAAATCTCTGAGAGAAGTATGACTATCCTTATTTAAGAGATAATGAGAAGATAGAAAGAGATTGGGGCTACATTCTCCAGAGCAGTCAGAAATGCCAAGCACTTTTTTTTCCTGGATACACAAATCCATAAAACAAGAGTCCTACAGAAATAAAATTTTCTATGGTTCCAGGAAATCACAACTTTAGTCGATGTCGATAGCCACTTACAAGTTCTCACGGGCTGGGAGGCCAAAAACTGAACCTTCACAGCAAGCACAGTAAGCTCGATCACAGATACGACAGAGTCTAAAATAGAAGAGACCCTAATTTACAGTCCTTTAATTACAAAGCTCATTATTTTTACCACTCAAATGGCTCAGGGTGAAAAAAACCCAACCTCTATATGTCCAACCCCGCGAAAGGTCAGTACATTTCCAGTATTTATGTAGCGCCTAACTTCAGAGCACAACCTACACTGGAAAATAATAGCAATAATAACTTAGGAACAACAATGAATATTTTTTTCACTGGTTATTATTGTATCTGTACACAATCCTCCAATGTATTGCCTTTTCCTAGACTCTAGACCAAAAAAAAAAAACCCAATTCTTGAAAGATGCTAAAATACCTTACAAATGGAATCTGATTTAGAATTGGTTACAGTATCATGGTGAATGGCAGCAGTGTTAATAACAGCCAACATCGCAGAAGAATTTATTGCAGGCTACAATGAAAGCTACTACATTCAAGGGAGACATAAACCACATTTTGAAGAACCTCTTGCACTAATCAGCTAAGTAAATGGTGACAATCAAACTGTGAGATACACAGCCTCAGGGAGGAGGGGGCCTTGGAACAGTCTCTTTTTTATGAATGGGGCTCTAAGAAGGAGGTTAGAGAAGGACAGGAGCTCGCATGACTCCAGTTGTGAGGATGGCACAGGAGAAGCAGAATGGCATCACCAAGCTGAAACGTGAGCTGGCCAGGAAACCAAGGGAAACGCAGTTGCAGGGCAGAAAAAAAAAAGCAAGCCATTGATTTCTAAAGAGGGATTCGTAAAGGCTGCAACAGTTTAAAAGCTTGTTTAGCTGGAACCACATTTGCAGTCACGGGATTTCTATTGGAAAATGGCATTGTCATCTCCAGATAGAAAATTAGGACTGACTCCCATCAGGAGTAGGATGAATGAGAGAGGACCTTTTGAGGTCTTCTTCAGCTGTATTTCTGTAAGTCTGTGTTCAGTGACAGAAAACACATCTGGATCAGAGCTGCTTGGGCTTAGGCATTCAAGTTAGAAAATTTTGGCATAAGTCTTTGGCACAAGAAGAAGCCCAGGCAATTTTTATACTGGACTCCATCTGCCATTAGTGATGCAATTCAATCATAAAATGGCTTATTCCCTTAACAGAAATACATAACACCACACCGGAGTAGAAATGCGAAGCTGCTGTCATTATTACAGCTAAGTTCATTTTACAGCAAAGCAGTTTACTTTAAGACTTTTCCAGCAAACCAAGTCTAATTATGGAATCAATTTAAAGCAATTTTGTAATTAAATGTACCTGCTGAAAATATCTCACAGGCTCAATAATTTAAAACGATAGTGTAAAAATGTAATTAAAATGGAAAAGGCCAAGTAAGGCTGGGTCATTCCCCTACGGGGAGAGTGCTGAAGGACGTTGCATTTTCAGACCCAAATCGTCTGCTTCCTTCCCAAATTCCTCCTTTCCCCAGCCGCACGGGGATTTAGCACTAAGAGTCACCTGAGAGATGCCTGAGCGGACCGCGGTGGGGGAAGGCTTTTCCTCTTTTTTTTTTTAATCTTTTTTTTTTTTTCTTTCCCCAATTAAAAAGACAGAAAACCCAACACCACACGCTGTTTCAAAAATCATGCTGTACTTACATGGAGCTACTGCTCCCGGGCAGAGGGGCCGGGGGAGGCTCCCTCCTCCCGGGGGTCTCCCCACGCAGGGCGCCGGAGGCTGCGCGCCCCCGAGGCGGGGGAAAGCGTGGGGGGAGGGCAGGACGGCGCGGCGCTTCGCTCCCCTCGGAGGGCGCAGGGGGAGGAAGTTTTCCCAGCTCCCCTCCTCCCCGGGGCCGGGGCCGCGGGGGTGGAAGGGGAGAGGGTGTCTCGGTTAGGGTGCCGGGGGCAGGAGGGGGTCGAGGCCGTGGCCCCTCACTCACCGCCCGCCGCCGGCCCCGGGCCGAGGCTCAGCGCCAGCTGCAGCCACAGTGCCGCGGCCAGCGCCCGCCGCCGCGCCGCCGGGAGGGCACCGCCGCCGCTCGCCTGCTTCCCATGACACATCTTCTGCCCGCCAAAGGCATTCGGTTCGCCGCCGCCTGCAACGAGAGAGAGCCGCTGTGCCTCGCCGGTGCCCCGGGGGCTCCGCGCCGGGCGCCCCCGCAACCCGCGGCGCGGCTGCCCCCGCACCGCCTTCCCACACTCGCCCCCCTTCCCTTCCCTTCCCCTCGCCGGCCCGCCTCGGGGCACGCACCCGCCCGCTCCCGACCCCGCAGCTCCCACGGGCCGTGCGCCCCTGCGCTGCCCCGCCGCAACCCCCCGCCACTACCTGCCGCCCCCTCCCCACCCGCCGCCCCGCACCTCCCCAAGTCAGCGCCGCCGGGCACCTCCGCTGCTGCGGCTCGGCAGCCTGCCGGGGCCGGGCGGGCGGGCGCACACGCGCACACACACACACACACACACACGCACACCCGCGCGGAGCCCGGCACGCGCAGGCACGGCTGGCCCTACCTGAGAGGGGGGCGGCGGGGAGCCGCAGCGCGCACCTGCCCGCTCCGCCCGTCCGCGGCCGCGGAGCGGAGCGCCGCNGTGTCCCGCCGCCGCTCCGGGGGCGCCCAAACACTTCCAAGGATGGGGAAAGGCCAAGTTAAGGCTCGCGCTCTCGGTAGTTGCTGGTGGCTTTCACTTCAAATGGGGGTTCGTGGTGGGCAGCTCTAAGGGAGCATCTTTAAGAGGCCCTTGTGCTTCATCGGGTAGGCACAAGGCTGGGTGTGAGACACAGGGGTATCAATGCTGATGCCAGTGCTGCATCATTCACAGTTCGTGGGAGTGAGACGGTGTATTAGAAAGTGCTCCTGCTCATCAGCCGGCACTGGGGAAAGGCAGTATGCCTGGGCCTGCCAGATGAAGCAATTTGTCTGCTAGGAAGCAGCACTCAGCTGGATTTAGTCAGTCCGTGAAATTCACTGCCACGAATCACTGAATCAGAGACAGTGTCTCACGGCTTAAGCAGCTCTGGTAGAACTTCATGTTTCCTAGTGCCATCTGCAGTACACCGAGTTAGGGGCATTGCCCCTTTACCCTCAGCTGGACGTGTCAGGCCATCCCTTGAAGGTATCCTCTAGCTGTGCAGATTGCAGAGATGGTTGGTTGTGAAACTGATGAAGGTGTGTGGCACACTGCTGGGATACAGCAAGGGGAAGACCAGGGACAGGAGAAGACATGTTTATGGCAAAGTATACCTGGGCTGGACATAAAGCCATACCCAAAGATACCCAGGCTCCTACTAACAGTATGTGGAAACAGCACATCCTGATGCTTCAAAGTTAAGAGTCAGTACTGGGTAAGGTATACGTACAGATGGAGTTGTTTTCAAGGTATGTGGTACAGTTGGAATTGCTTTCAAGGTATATTTATGGCTGGAGTTGCTTTCAAGTATCTCAGCTACTCGAGCCTCTATCTTCCGAGTTAAAGGTATTCAAGAGGGATTTTAGCTCAAATTAGTGTGTTGTGTATTAGTTCAAAGAGCAGTGTAAGAAGCGTAGTTCTATATCTCTTTACTGTCCCCTGGAGAAAACTGGCATCTCACAGTCAAGTTCAGGTCTTCCATTAAGAAGGGAGAAGTGTATGGCCAATTTTCAGCAAAGAGAGTGTTTTATCTCTGAGATACCTTTGCTGATTGTTTTAAATAGGAAAATTTGGAAACTACTGAGACTTTTCACCCACGTCTCATTTCCTGACCGCGTGAATTTTCACCTTCCTAGCCAACTCAAAGAGAGAGTTCAGCCTAGTAATAGTTCTCCTCAGCTGAGCAAATACCACACAGGCACAATTACGTGACAGAGGTGATTCTTCTGAGGCAGCAAGCTGTTGGCTACCGCAAGTGGCACGGCAGAGCAATAATGCAGCAACTCCTGTTATCTGTTAAAAAAATGATCTTTATTTGTATGTAACTAGTTTGATAGGTTTCGAGTTTTAAAAAATCATAATAGCAAAAGGTAATGTCCCTGGTGAGCTAGCACTATTCCTATTTTGCACCAATTAAAATGCACAGCACTGGATGCAAAGTCTGGGTTCAACATGGATGAGAGCATTACCCCTGAGTACATGCTGGCCTTCCAAGGAGGAAGAGACAAACGAAATAATGTGATGACCAGTTTCTGCCATTTGGTCCTGTTTCCACATGTGCTGCTCTGCTCTTGATACTAAGAAGTCTGAGACAGGACTCTGGGTGTTTATCAGCAAGCCCAGTGAGGGGGGTACCACTGCTCCAAACAGTACCAAGAAGCCAACGTTTGTTTGTGCAAACAACTCATCTTCAAAATGTTGATGAACTGTGGAAATTCACCTCTTGCTGGGAAGCACGTGGATGTTGGATGCAAGATGGTGGCAGCTGACAAAGGGCTTGCGGGGCTGGCCCCCAGTGGTTGAAGAAGTTTGGCGAAGAGCTGGGAAGGGCTCTTGCAGCCAAACTGTGTAAGGAGCAGCAAGAGGTGGAGGAAGATGGAGCCTGAGGCAAGGCAGACCACAGAAAGGCAGAGGGGAAGTTGCTGCTCTGCTCCAGCTTGGGCTTTGTTTTTGGAAGGGGTAGATTGCCTGAAAGGCTTCAGCAACTCAACAACCAAAACTAACATCTGTAATCAATTGCAGTGCATCCTCCAAAGCAGCAATCAACGTGCTGGACTTGCAGCTCTGAGCTGCCGTTACACAGCACAGACTGTAAAATATAGGAGAATTTGTCCCTTGATGATCTCCCCACAGTGTTTCACAGTCACAGATTTTGTGATTTTTGTGCCTTCCCACACTAAGTTGCCCCTCCACGATATATTTTAAGCAATTTTACAGCCATGACTCAAATCTGTAGGGACTAACCCTGAATTGCCTCCTGTAGGGATAACCCTTCACCAGCACTGGCACAGATGGGCTGGAAACAAGTCAGAAAGATGACGTGAGTTTTATTTTTCTCTCTGTACATCCTCACGGATCAGCTTCCAACTCCTTGCACTACTGCAGCAACTAAAAATGCCTCTTGTTAGTGGCCATACCCCAGAATGAAGATAAAAAGTATCATCACTCCTCTGCACCCACCAGAAGCAGGTTCCTGTCATTCAGACATATAGACATGAAGGAGTATGAGTGGTGGATGCTGCCACATAGTAAGAGGTGCTTCTGGCTGGCGTCACCCTTGTCAGAGGGAGTGGGCTTCAGCTCCCCTCCAGCTGGTACACACAACAGGCTCCTGGCTGCTTCTAGCAAGTGTAGGTTGGGCATCCCAGCTAGAGTCTAGCTGTGTGTGTGCTTATGCTCTATCTTCTCTGGGAGCTTCGTAATCTTCACAAGTAAAACATTGTGTGTGTATTTGAAGTTATGGTATTTTATCTTGCCATACGCACGTGTCCATGTCATTCTCTTATTTTTGTCTTCCTCTGTACACTCATTGATTTAATTATCTTACTGAGATCCATACTGGATCAAAAGCTAGATTGAAAAGTGCAGCTAAATGCATCCAGCCCAAAAAGTGGTCCCTCAGTCCAGGCCAGGTGACAAGAGCAGTCGTATTGACTCTGCTTAGGACTGGATAACATGAAGACAATGACCACCATTTGGCTCCGAGTCCTTAATATAATATAATCAAGGAAGTGATTGACCAGGGAAGTGATTGTCCCCTTACACTTGGCACTGATGAGGCTGCACCTCGAATGCTGTGTTCAGTTTTGGGCCTCTCACTACCAGGAAGACACTGAGGTACTGGAACATGCCCAGAGACATGCAACAAAGCTGATGATGGGCCTGGAGAACAAATCTGATGAGATATGGCTGAGGGAACTAAGAGTGTTGTCATGGGTTTGTGATGAGTGGTTTTGCTTGGTAACAGGGGAAGGGGATTGTAGTGCAGGCCTGGTAAAAAGTTCTCAGACTTTCCCCTGGCTCTGTGGTTTGGATCCATCTCCAGACCAGCTGGGCCAAGCCGGTGCCTCTGCCATCATCACTATTTAATGATGGGAATTTGAAGTGTGTGTGAGGAGGTGCAAGAGTGGTACAAGATGGAGGTGACCACGCCAACCCCACAGTCAGAGAAGGAGGAAGGAAGGAGGAGCGTGGGACCAGGGACTCCTCTCCAACTCATGATGAAAATGCAGGCTGTGCCACTGCAACCCATGCAGGGCAATGGCAGGACTGAGAGCCACCATCAGCTCTGGGTGAGTGCACCCGGACGGGCAAGAGACTGTGTGAGGAGGTGACTGTCGGACCAGCGAGGAGCCTGTCTGCCTTGAGGAGAGAAAAGCAGCAGGAACTATCAGCAATAGACTGACTGAAACCCCCAGTCCCTGCCCCCCTGAGCCATTCAGGGAGGAGGAGAAACTGACACCAGGATCAGGTCTCTGAGCCCAGGAAGGGAAGAAGGGTGGGAGGCAGGTGGGCTTCTGGTTGTGCTCTTCATGACTGTAACCACTCTGTGTTGTTTTCTGTTTGTTATGTTTTGGGGTTTTATGATTTTTTTGGCTGGTGATGGATTAAATTAATATTCATTTCTGTTTCCTTCCCCAAGTTAAGGAGCCTTGTCTGTTTTGTCTGGGACCGTAAGCAGCAATTAAGCCCTCCCTGTCCTTCAGGAGTTATGAAGTCTGTGGTACTTAAGTCTGATTGTGGTCTTTTGTCCCTGGATGGGCCTAAACCGTGACAGGTGTTGAGTCTGCAGAAGAGGAGGCTGAGAGGGAGACATCACTCGCTACAACTACCTGAAAGGAGATTGTAGTGAGATGGGGATCAGTCTCTTCTTCCCGGTAATGAATGATAGGACAAGATGAAAATGACCTCAAGTTGCACCAAGGGAGGTTTAGATTGGAGATTAGGAATACATTTTTCACTGAGAGGGTTGTTAAGCATTGTAGTGGGCTGCCCTGGGAGGCGGTGGAGTCACCATCTCTTGAGGTATTTAAATGATCCTCTCCCTCTACTCTGCCCTCGTGAGACCACATCTGGAATATTGTGTTCAGTTCTGGGCCCCTCAGTTTAAGAAGGACAGGGAGCTGCTGGAGAGAGTTCAGTGCAGGGCCACCAAGATGATGGAGTGGAACGTCTCCCTTATGATGAAAGGCTGAGGGAGCTGGGGCTCTTCAGCTTGGAGGAGACTGAGGGGTGACCTCATTCATTTTAAAAATATGTAAAAGGTGAGTGTCAGGAGGATGGAGCCAGGCTCTTCTCAATGATGGCCAATGATAGGACAAGTGGCAATGGTTACAAGCTGAAACAGAAGAGGTCGCAAAGAAACACAAGGAAAAACTTCACTATGAGGATGATGGAACACTAGAATGGGGTGCCCAGATGGGTTGTGGAGTCTCCTTCTCTGGAGACATTCAAAATCCACCTGGATGAGTTCCTGTGTGACCTATTCTAGGTGGTCCTGCTCTGGCAGGGGGGTTGGACTGGATGATCTTTTGAGGTGCCTTCCAACCCTTAAGATTCTGTGATGAGGTGATGAGGTGCTGAGGGATAAGGTTTTTAGTGGTGGGCTTGGCAGTGTTAGGTTAGTGGTTGGACTTGATCATCTTAAAGGTCTTTTCCAACCAAAAATATTCTGTGATTCTAAGTGTCATTCAAACCATCCAAGGCAATGCAAGAGCCGATGCCATCAGCAGTCCAAGGGCTGCTCTTGAAGTGTGAACTTGCTGGTCATTCTTGCATGGGTGATGCTGTGGCTTGGAAAAGTATGCAAAGCCAGGACGGAAAAGGGACAGAAGGAGCCAGACCTGGTGTAGTCTCATTCACAGTGCTTATTGGGAATATGTCTGGACTAAATTATTTCCAGAACCTCAGGCAGGTATCGTTTCAAAGGGAACAAATATGTTCACTCCAAAAGAAGAGCTGGGGAATTAATTAACATGAGTCCAGAGTGAGCAATGCGGTGCTAAGACCTGTAGGGCAGACACATCCAAAGAGCTGCCCAGTATCTAAGGTAGGAGTCAGATGGAAGGGAGGTTTTAAAGGTAAATTTTGCAATACAGCTCTCCTCCCATAACTGAAGCAGATATTTCTTAGCCTGGGATATGCCTCAATTCATTTGGTTCTTCCATTTTTACCTGAAGCTTTTTGGTACCCACTGTTGCAAATATTCCAGCGGTGCCCCATGCTCAGCAGCTCAAAAGCCTGAGCCAGGCCAGGACCAGGAGACACATACAGGGCTGCATGGGACCTGTACCATCAGGGCACCCCATGATGCCAACCAGCTTGGGCTTTCCACAGAGCAAACTGTACAAGCTAGGTCAGAGACCCACATTTGCTAGACAATGTGACAGAGCTCTCATCCAGGAGCTGGAAAACCAAATTATTTTGTCTGTAGGAACTCAAATCTGTATCTCTTTGCCTTTACCAGTGTACCGACACTGTAGACACTGAAGCTATATCTACATGAGCACATTAAACAGTTCTAGGACATCAAATCCCATTTCTCTGTATTGTTAAATTGTTGTCACAGCATTAGTTTGGGCTGCTTAGCACGCTGGTTGGCCTCAGTGCGTGAGAGTGGTCATGGGCACCTTTAATTTGCTAGGAAAAATGTAACCCAAAACATTGTGTAGTGTCTTTGTGTTATTGTTTGAGTTTTTTTACTTATTGAGATATTCTTTCTCCATATTTTACCTGCTCAAAAACAAGGCCAGAAGGAGTTGTCCTAATTATGCAGCTGTTGGACAAATAAGTTTCATGCTTTAGTTAGATTCCGGCAAGGGTGAAACTGTGATTGTAGCTGAATGTAATAAGATAATTCAGTTGTGATGGTGTGAGACTGTGAAAAAGACTCCAGGGCAGGTGAGCTGCAGTTGAAAAAGTATAAGGGTGGTCAGTTCATAGGGAAAAAACCAGCTCGATACAGAATCTGTGATTTTTAATATGTTTTAATATTTTTTTTAATATGTAAAATGGTAATGACTAGCATTGAGATTCCTCTGGCAGAAGATCATTCCAGGCTGTAAGTACATATTGTTGCAATACATCCTCCAGACCTCCTGGCCACAGACCAGCTTCTTTTTTCATTGGCCACAAGGAAGAACTATTGCTTCCCAGCCCCCTAGCCCACGGGTATCATGTTGTTAAACACAATTCTGCATGTAAATTAAGAAAAATAATTCAAGGATCATCCAACAAATTGCTAAAGGGAGTTCTGAATGCCTCATAAGGCACGACACCATTAAGGGCTAAGATTCAATAGTGACCTGGTCATGTCCTTATCAGCCCTAGATATGTGGCATTTCTTGTGTTCTCAACAGGTTGAAGTTTTCAAGAATTTTCAAATAAACGTGTGATTACTGATTTTACTCATTTGTTTAACCCCCTTGTAAATCATATAAGACACTTGGGCAATTTCTTCTTGCCTGGAGTATGCTGTGTTTCTGTTTTACCTTAGAAATATAAATGAGCTGAGATTTCACAAAAATAAGGTGTGCATGAGCGGCTTAGGGAGGCATACATTATTAAACCATATAAGAATACACAGGTGCTTTTTAAAAACAGGGTTTGTCTTCTTAGGGGTTACTGTTGATGACGTACAGTTAATATTCAGGAGTTAATGAGTTCCTGAGTGCTACCCGATTCATTTCAAAGCATGTCCTAGTCCCTACCAGAGCATGCCCGGAGACTCTCCTCCACACGATGACGTTGCCTTTGCTTGACTCTGCAAGAGGCTACCCACACACCTCTCTGAGTGGATTTGTATTGGAGATCTTGGTTTCATCACTTCATTTCATCCTTGTCTAAAAAGGCCGGCTTTCTCACCTACGCCTGCCTGAGTAAAGTGATTGCCGTCCATTCAGTAATTGCAGGGATTGCAGGAAAGCAATTATTCTAAACAGAATACTTTAAGGTGATTGCTTAGAAGAGAGGCTTGCCTCATAAGTGTGCTTTCAAGAACAGGTATGCAATTAGGAGGATAATTATTTTGATAAATTCTGAACCACTAACAATTATGATGGCTCAAGAAGAGCAGTCCTAAAATTGTCAGACTCCTGATTCTCCAGATGCTAAGTGCTGGCTGCTTTCAGCTCCTACTGAATTCAAATGAGAGTTGAAGGCGTTCAGTTTCTCACAAAGTCGGGATTTAAGAAGAGGCTTTCCTTCCCTAAACTTAATCACTCTTGTTTGAAATGGACAGGGGGAGGGGGGCACTCCAAAGAAAATGACAGGAATATGAAGGGAGAATTCTTTTACCTTCACTGAGCCATTAGCACTGACAGCCATAAAACCACATCTGGGACCAATACACAAACATTAATAACCAGCCATCAGTGTAGTTTTACCAATTAGTGCTAATTACATTTCATTAGAAAAACTGGCAGCATAGAGAGGGTGGAGTTTGAACTACTTTTTTGTTTCCTACTGACCTACATAACTAATGAAAAGTTTTAATTAACAGAAAACTGTACTTTTTATTTCCATCAACATAGTTTAGAAGAGATTACAAAAAAAATGACTAATTGGAGAACAGGACTACATCTCACTTACTGTTCTTCAACTGAACACATGGAGATTTTTATACTTTTCTCAATATAGCCAAATCGTACTTGCCACTAGTCCTGTGACTACATATGGCCCTTGCTTTCCATTAGACAGCAATTTCCAGCAGAGGAATGTGAAGTAAAACAATTCCAGGACCTGAAACAATTTAAGCTGGTTGTGAGTGCTTTTATTTTCATCCTCCTGGACAGAAAGAGGCTGGCAAACACAAAATGCAATATGCAGTGTTTGATTTGCCACACTGTTGTAAGCATGAATGGTATTTGTCACCCTTAAGTATAAACCCATCATTAATTATTCTATGCCCACAGCACACTTGACACAGTTAATTTTCTTTGCATTATGACACCTGAGGTTCTGCTTAAGAGAACCCAGCGTGTTTCACCTCCAGCTCAAAAATTTGTTACTCCCTGACGGTTAGTCTGTGTAAATTAAGATGCTCAGCCCCATTCATTTTCTCAATGAGGAAGTTCCAAAATCACACCTCTGGCCCCTTTCAGCCATCGGGCAGAGGCAGTTAAGAGCAGAACGAGGAGATGCACAACCAATTGCCACAGCGCAGCTGGGGTGGGCAGCACGGCCTGTTACACAGAGAATGACACAGTGACAGCAAGACACAAATCCCTTCCTACTGCTGCCTGAACTTACAGCTAAAAGCAAGTCCCTTGGGCTCAGGTTGCCCAAAGGGTACTTAAATTCAAGATTGCAGTCTCCAGTCCCCTGCTCAGCTGCAATTTAACTCAAAGAAACTTCACTATTTCATAGCAAAAATTCCCAGGGATTTAGAGGTATGTTTCAGTGTATGGGCTCAGCCTTGCCAGCAGGGATCTTGTGCTTGCCTAGGAAGTGATGTATCTCTGTGTGCTGAATTGACATGAGTGTGTAAGCTAGCAAGATGCTTGTGATAAGAAGGGTCTCTTTCAAGCCAGAAGTGATATGCCTTACCCTGTCCAAAATGAACAGTTGAGCTTTCCACCCAGGTGCAGAAGAAATCCACTTCCATGGCCCTGAGTGATGCAGGGATGCGTCTCGTATCTCTGCAGGGTTTGTGTAGACACAGTGTGTTTGCCTAGAAGCATTTAATTAACAACGTAGAAAAGTGAAAAAAAAATGTGCACCACCTTCTTGCTTGCATAAAAAGCAGCTTTATATATTCCTTCAGGACACAAAGAAAGAAGAAGGAGGAATCAGAGTGGAGTTCCCATGAGAAAGGAGAATGAAAGAGCTGAAGCAGATGTGTTCACACATATTCTTTGAAAGGCCATGACAGGAATACAGCTGCTGATTGAGAACCCTTCCAGTGTAAATACCTGTCTGTACCTTTACAATCCTGAAAGCAGGGCAACATGTCACCACTTTCTAGCACTGCATAATGGCTTTCTATGTTGCTGTGTTTTTTTATACTGAGTCCTAACCAAATGCCGTGCAAAACCTTAACTTCATAACATGTGCTCGAATATTAATTTGGTACAAACTCATTTATACATATCTTATATATTCCCTATGTATGCCTTTTTTACTTCCTCATGCAGCAGTTTAACTTCATTTCATAGCAAAGTCACGTGAAAGCTGCATAAGAAGAGTTGTGTCATAGTTAGACTAGAATTTTTGTAACTTTGTCATTTGTTCTGATGCACACATTAAAAACCACAATATCAAGTTGCAAAACTTTTAGAGAAATCCACATAGTAAAGCAACAGCCATACAGTGCAAATTATTGCAGCCAGAAGAAAGAGGCCAGAAAGAAAGACCTACTAGGTAGCACTTGACATCAGCAGACTTTGAAGAAGCAGAGATTTGGATCTGAGCTGTTATCATGTCCAATTTCCATGCTTGTTTTCTACTTTTTTCATGCAGCCACAAAAATAACTCTGTTCAGCTATAGCCACATCACCACTGAGTTGTGCCAATTGCATCAGCTGTTCATTTGGCTCTCAGTACAGGCAACAGTTCAGGTTTGTTCAGGTTTCTCCCTGCATGTGATCCTCTTTTTCCTTTTCAGTGATGCATTTTTGTAGTTTCATATCTATCAGCTCTTGTCAGATGAGATGATAACAAATCTGAAGTTGTCTAGAAAAACTACGATCACCATTACTGCATGCTGTTGCCTCTCTGAAATTCATAGCAACAACAGGATTAGCTTGCACTGAAGAGAAGACTAAACTTGATAAAGTTGGATTGGACATTCTCCTTTAGCAAAAAAAAACAAAAAAACAAAAAAACAAAACACAAACCAAAACCCATAAACAAAACAAACAAACAAAATTACTCAGTGGTTCCTAAAAGAGGGAGTGCAAGAAGGATAAGTCCATGCCAGCCCTGCTAGTATGTGACTTTGGGGCAGTCCCTCACCTTTGTAGTCTATGGAGGGGAAACCGTGGGTCACAAGTCACTGAGGGCAGCAGAGCAGGATGAGAAAAAAGGACATGGTTGGAATTGAGCTGAGTTACACTGTGACAATCTGTTTGAGGACAGAAGACATGAGAGAGAGCACAAACTCTCTATAGCCTGAAGGAGAGGACAGAAGTCTGCCAATATCACTTTGCAACAGCATGGATTGGGAAAGCCTCTGAAATGGTGCTGCCTTCCTTTTCTTCATGTTCCTGCATTCTCCACAGAAGGTCTGCTGCACCCTCCAGGGACAAGAGCTCCCCAGAACTGAAACCCTACTGAGCTACAGAGTTAGAAGTTCTTTGTTTTTTATGAAAAAAAAAAATTACTTTCAGGTATTTGGATCCTCGTGGGAGTTGTCTAATTCTTCATGCTTGCTAATGAGAAGCAAATCCATCCAGGTCTAGTCTTCATCGACAGGCTAATTGTTGTAATACTAATTATTCCTTTTTATTAGGTTTAGTGCCATTTAAAAGCTTTGCCCTTCTGTGTAATTAGGTGTTAAGGCTATATTATTTATATGAGGTGATTGCTTTCTTTAAAGTGTAGAACACAAGCTGAAACATAAACTAATTTCTCTGGTACAGCAATGTCAACACATTCGTGGTGCATAAATCATCAGGTATTGTGCACATGGATGCGACCATGTACAATATTGATAATGGCAAGAGCTAGTGCTGATGGCAAGAGACAGACTTTCAAAATCTAATGCTGATTAGATCTTCACCTGAACAAACCTTCTATGTGTCCCTGACCAATAAATTTCTCTCGGTTGCCCCAGTACGCTCTGTATGCTGAGTATATTAGTATTTGGTTAAACATGTTTCCAGGAGCACATCCAGCTATCTTGTGGCACTTTGGTCAAACAGTTCTTTTCCATGTGAAGATAAGATCCCTAACTATCCAACTTGAATTTGTCAAATTCAGCTGCCAAACAATGATTTTTGCAGAGTCTGTTTCCTCTGGACTTAAGAGTTTGCTTTGTAACGTCACTTTTTTTCCCATGAAAATACTTCACAATTTAACCACTTTATGAGATTCTTTAAGGTAAGCTTAGTAGATCAAGGTCTTTATATTTCTCACTCCAAGAGTGTTAAACAGGAGCTTGTTTGAGCAGCTCCAAGGCCACCTGGCACACAGGGAGGCTGAGCAGAGGCAGAAGCTCAAGATGACAGGGCACATGCCAGGCTGTCTTGTCTCAGATGCCTGACACAGTGGTTCACATGATCTGGACCTGCTCAAGCCACCACTGTACTCCTCACTGCTACAGAAGTACAGGAAAAGCAGAGATGGCCTCAGCTGACCTTGCTCCTGCCCTATGAGCAGCTAAAGATAGGGGTTTTTGAGTCGCTACTTTAGCTAACATTTACCACCAGTTTGACTCTGCTTATCTGGTGTGTAAGGTAAGGAGAAGCCTGTGCTGGGGTGGAAAAGGCTTTCTCAGTCCTGGGAGGAAGGGTGGGAGAAACAGACAGTCCTCTCTCAGAAATTGGTTCCTTCTTTTCTTTGGAGCAAACAACTCCAGGCTTGTTTCACTGTTTAGAAGCCTGTAGTAGCTCAGGACTCTCTTCAAAGGGGTTACTCTGTGCTGGGTGATGACAGCTACCAACCCCAATATTGGCTTTGTAGGGAGCTGACACTTTTGCACATTGGTAACTCCCTACAAAGCATCTAATGGAAACCCCAAACTGCCTTGTGCCCTGCTAGAAAGGAACTGAAACAGTTCACTGTTGTGACTTTTTGTCCCCTCTCCGTTCCCGACACTTCATAAATTCTCATCCATAATTGATTGTTATATGTTACCCTTCTTTATTGATTATATACCACCACTGTTCCTAATTACTGCTTTCATTTTTTTTTTTACAGAGTCTGGAGAGTCTTTCAGGCAACCCTGTCACCTTTCTTGGCTCTGGAATCACAGCTTTTTGTCTATTTAATGAGCTCTTCTTGAAAGAGCTCACAGTTCTCCATTACCTTTGCTCCTTCTGGTATTTTTTTTTCTCACCACCAGTCTCACCATTTATTCTTCATCTGTGGGAAGCTAGTCCTCCTGCAACTGTAAAAATGTGTAAAAGTCTGTTCTCTTTTTGCCCATTTTGAATATTAGCAAGCAGTGAATACCGCTTCCTGGTTGGCTACTTAGCTTTTCTTGTCACAGGAGGGTTCAGAAGAGTTTTGGTGTAGGGTAGATATTCTAGCTTAGGAAGTTACACTTGTAGCTTTTAGAAAAAAGGGCCTTCAAAATAGTCTCAGAGGTTATTGCAGCTCTTTCCATATACAAATCTTGTGAAGAAAAGAGAAATTGTATATGTGAAATTTTGTTGCACCAGATTTGAATCCAGAAGTTCTTTTTCAGTCCATCATAGTCAAGTCAGAAATTATTTTTCTAGCATTTGAGACTGTTTGAGTAGTAGGTTGTATTTCAGTTGATGATTTATTTATGAATCTGAGGAAAAAGGTAAGTTATGACTGCAAATGTGGGACAGCCTGTAAAATTTTGCCTATACTCCAGACTAAGTCACAAAACTTTATCCTGTATTTTATTCAAAAGCTTCCTTCCTAATGTATTATTTAGCAAACACCACATTATCTCATTATATGTGGTCTTTGCCCCAAAGAGTTTGCAGTCTCATTCAGGCACCAAAGATTTTTTAGTAGAGGAAGGCATAATGAAGTAATTAGTTTTGAAATAAACAGACATCATTTCAGATTAGAGAGGATGCACTTTAATTAAGGCATCATCTAGAAACCTTCATCTGCAGGGCACACATTCTACACCAACAGTGGCAAAAGATGTTACGAGAGTGACTTCACTGAAAGCAGAAACGAGTCCTCTTAGATTATGACAGTGAAAAAATTTTACCTATGCCTAAGTGACAAGTCATCAACAAAACACAAAGGACAGTCATTTTAAAAGCCATACATTATGTTTAATCTTCCTTACAATATACTGAGCGCACTTCCCCGTGGTTTGATTTTGCTGGGAACTGAAACCATTAAGGTGCATGGTCCTCAGGCAGAGTTACAGCACTGAGAATTAATTCTACCACAGTTCAGTGCAATGTACCACGTCTCATAATGCCTGAATACAGGCAGCCCATGAATGCAAATGGGAAGAATAATTTCATTAAATTATTTTTATAGCTGCATAATTTTAGTAATTAAAACCTTTACTTATACCGATTCAGGAGGAAGCAGACTATCATGCTAATGCACTGCACTTATTAAATTTTTAAGGTTGACTAATAAATTTGTGGGCGATGCAAACAGTAGTTAAAAGCTTTCAGGAGAAAAAATGGTTGAACAGCATTTTGATTAGCACAAATATATTTACGGGAACTGTCTCCCCAAATTCAGTTTGGTGGGGATAGGTGGGCTTTTTCGTGTACCTGATTCTATGGCTATTTTGCAGTGCTTCAGATGTTTCTGAGGCACAGGTGTTTCTAGGCAACATTTACTCAATTCCCTGAGGAAAAATATCAGAATAGGAAAAGGAAAACTGAAAGCTGCCTGACCCAGGAACTGTACTGAGTTAGCCTGTTGTCTAGTCCTTCAGTTATTCAAGGCCAAAGAAATACGCTTATTTGTTTCTTTATGTTTTGGGTCGAACTTTTAGATTGTGATCTGCAACAACAGTGATAAACTCATATTGAGCAAAGCCTGGGAAGTATGTAAGGGAGCATTGAAAACAAGTTGTTCATCAGATACTGATAATCATTCGCTCATCTCCGTAACATTGCACAGGACATGGAAAACAAGTGCAACAAAGCATGTGCATTACATGAAAATCCCAACTTTATACATATTTTATACTGCCAAAAAACTACATTCTCCTCAAAAAATACATGTAAGGGAGAAGGGCTCTGTACAGATTTAATCACAGTCTCTGGCCCCAGGTTAGCTTAAAGCAAAAAAGAGAGAAGTCATCTCACCTTTCATAATTCATTAGAAATTTGAGGTAGACACTACAATTGATTCAGAAGAGTACATGACACTTTTTCATCGCCTCTTCTCTATTTCTCTGCCAGGAAACTCTTATGTCTCGGCTTCTTACAAGATTGTTAAATTACTAGTCAAAAGAACAAACCTTTCAAAAGATTTAGAGGTTTTACCTTCTGGATTATATACCCTGATGATTTAATGCTAACATGCTGTGGTGCTGACTAGGGCAATTTCATTTAAAAGAATTTATGAGCTATTTAGACTATATCACAAACAATGATTATAATTATCTGACAAGTTGTTCTGTGAGCAGGGGGACTGATACTGCATCCATGACTCTTAAGCCCCCTTTCATTCCAGGCATCCCATCTCTCTGCCTCCTTCAGCAGCCCCTGGCTGTGTCTGGGGCAGAGCCACCAATGTCCCAGCCATTGCAGTTGGTGCCACACAAAACCTGCAACAGGTTCTACATGTAAAACCAGCATGCACAAAGTGAGAAACAGCAATGTAATTGGTCCTGGTAGAGAGAGGCTTTATTTTCCTGATGCTTTCAGAAGCCTCTTTATTCTCACTGATATCCATGTAAAGGCAGGATTGCCATGACAGCTTTAGGCAGTTACTAGAAATCAAGATCACAGGTCCTTTGTAATTCACGGGGTTCACCTTTGACCTCAGTAGTTAAAGGATGGTTATACAATTCTTTAGGTTCTCTGCTTGCTCCTGTTTATGCTTGCACAGGTCATGGTGATGATCATATCGCCTATGCCTGACCATAGGTAAGTACAGATACCAGCATTACAAATGGAAAAGTCCTGGCTAAGAATATACAATTTACAGTTTCACCTTATCTATGCTCTGCTGTGACTATGAGGTAACAAATTGTAAAGAAAAAGACATGTCAACAAAAGAGGGAGTACAGAGGGAGTTTTCTTACCCTGGAATCACTCTCTGGAGCTATGCAGCCAAAGTAGAGTGGATTTTCTCTCAAGTAGATTAGAGCAGATTTAATTCCTAGACTGTCACACATATCTGCCTCTTATCATTGTCATGGTTGCTCTATACTGTTTAAAACTGTTGTCGAGTGATACCTCCATTGAACACTGCCCACAGATCTGTAATTTCAGTTGTACAACAGTGAGGTTTTAGCTGCTGCTAGATTTGTCCTCTACTTTGGTTCTTTGAGAAAAACAGGTGTTTGTAGCCCTAACATTTTCCTAAGCAGCGTCCATAGTGCTGCTCAGTCACATTAACACTAATTTCACTTCAACTCTGATCAAGCAAAGTGTTGAACAGCTTTAAAAAGGAAAAAGACAAATTTACTTCTGGTTTTCCTAATAGCAAAGCAATTCGGGAACCTCCCCATAAGTGGTTTGAATTACTACCATTAAACCAACTCCTAAGATTGTAAATAGTAGCTAATTGTGTACTACTGATGGGAAAGAGGATGATATGCATGTTGCTTCTAGCAATCATAGAAAATAACGCTTGAAAGAACCCCAAGATGTGGCCCGTGATGTTTCTGGATGATTGATACGCGATTCAGTGATTCTCCACAGAATATCATGCCATTCACTATGCATGTGGAAAACAGATTATTCCCACCATCTTTGCAGCTACTCTTTATGTAGGAACTGAAGATTGTTATCATGTCTTATTTCAATCATCTCCAGAGTACAATTCCTGGTTCCTTCAGTGTTTTCTTATTCGTTTTGGGTTTTTTTTTCTAGATCTTTGATCATTGTCTTTGCCATCTTCTCAGCTCTCACCAGCCAGTTTACATCTGTTCGAACTATAATGTGAGAAGCTGAACACAGAAACTTGAAAGCAAAATGCCACTGTACCCTGCTAGCTGTGGCTGCCTTTGTAGGGAGCATGGTCGTAGACATGTGTCTGTAAGACAGCATCATAGGTCTTCTGATCTACGTGGCTTTCTTTTCACTCTTTACAGTATCTGTACCAACTCTGGCTGTTACATTATGTATCCACCTGTGATAATCATTCTGGAGTAATTGTAAGCTCTTATTTCTTTACAGGTGAGATTTTTGGTCAAAAAATCTAAAATAGAGGAGTTAGAATCATATAATCATTTAGGTTGGAGAAGATCATTGAGTCCAACCATTAGCCCAGCACTGCCACATCCATCACTAAACTATGTCCTTAAGCACCACATCTACACATCTTTTAAATACCTTCAGGGATGGTAACTCCACAATTTCCCTGGGCAGTCTGTTCCGGTTCTTGTCAATCCTTTTGGTGAAGAACTTTTTCTGGATATCCAATCTAAACCTCCCCTGGTGCAATTTGAGGTCATTTCCTCTTGTTCTGTTGCTTGTTTCTTTGGAGAGAAAATTGACACCCACCTCTCCACAACCTCCTTTCAGATACTTGTAGAGAGTCATAACGTTTCTCCCGAGCCTCTTTTTCTTCACTATTCACACTATTTCTGATACAAGCCTGGATGTTGTTGGCCTTCTTGACCACCTGGGCACACTGCTGGCCTCACATTGAGATGCCTCTTAACCAACACCTCCAGGTCCTTTAATGCTGGGCAGCTTTCCAGTCACTCTGCCCCAAGCCTGTATCGTTGTGTCCCAAGTGTGACACCTGGCACTTAGTCTTGTAGAACCTCATGTGACTGGCCTTGGCCTATTAATCCAACCTGCCCACATCCCTCTGGAAAGCCTTTCTACCCTCAAGCATTCAAGTTCCTATACTCCAAGAAGCTAAACTGGTTCATACCCTGCAACTCTGACTCTCATTTTGGCTGAATTCTCTTTTAGACTGGCCCAGCTGTGTATTGGAAAGTTTGCTGATAGCTTTGCTTATCAGAGACTGGAATAATTATGTTCCTATTACTTTTCTGTGACAATGGATTAACTTATTTAAGGATCTCACGGAAGACTTCAGCAGAATGACATTTTTTGCATTGTGGGCACCAAGTCTTAAGAGTCTGCTGCCTGCTCAGGGAATCCATGAGTGGGCATTTCCATGTAAAGTGTGTCTAAAAACTAAGGCTTCATGCCATATTCAGTTACCTGCCAATCATACTCAGATTGGAAAGTTAAAGGCTGTGCATAACCACCATTAAAATAAAAGTTTCTATGTATAACAGAATGAACACTTGACCACTGTACATTATCTGTAGGAGAAATAATCTGCAATCCCATTCAAACTGCAGAAGGAGGGAATCCATTAAAAACAAACCACATTATAGTGTTTATGCTTATGTCTTGCATAAGTGTCTTACTATATATAAAATTTGACTCTGAATGAGAAGGAGAACTGTGAGGGGAATGATTATGTGCTTATTTTCATAGAAATGATCCACCAGTTTCTGATGGAAACAAAAAAGAAGCATTCTTGAAGATACCAGCTCTGACAGCTTGCTGCACACTTTTTCTTCTACAAATACCTATGTTTTGAGATAAATCTGAAAGTGCTTTAATCTCTTAGGAATAGAAACAAACTCATTTGTGGAATGGTAAGTTTGATACTGAAAATTCAATGAGGTACAGAACAGTACCTTTTTGGGGCAATATTTGAATTTATGTCTCATTTGGGGTATGGTCACTGAAGAATCTGATCTGTTACAGCAAAGTCAATATTGTCATCCTCTACAAAGCTGTCTGATATGCATTTGTTGTGAGAGAGAAGCTGTTTCTCTCTCTTCAACTTCTCCCTACTGTCTAAAACAAATAATAGGAAAAAAACCAAAACAAAACAACACATAAACCAAGCCTCAAAACTAAACAAAACACAGATGTAGTTCTACATTTAATTTAAATGAGGATTTGTTTTAAACCTTACAAGCTGTCATATCCAGCAGCACTATAAAGCCTAAAGCAGAAAACACAAAAAAGAAATCATAACTCATATTCAGGTACAAAAGGATGCTGTTAGGCATGAGCAGTTCACTGACATTTATTTGAATAACTTCTGAAAACACTGCCCCAGCTTCTACTGTGAATCCCAGCACAAAGACTAAAAAGGTTACTTCATGTATATGTCTCAAGAATCTCATCTAATTGGGCTTGAAGAGAATAAGGTGTATCCTAGGTATCTCAAATGGAATATGCAAAATTTAAACCTATACAAGGCCATTAAGCATCTTGGAAATTTTTTTTTCCTTCATCATCTTCAATATTTTGGCTAAAGTAAATAATGAAGATCTCCTCCTCCTTAATGCTGGGATCTGAGTCTTCTCCTACATAATGCCTTGCAGATCTATGGGACTGGGTGATAACTCTCTAGCTTCTTGTGGTGTGTATCACCATTCCCACTGCCATGAGGATACTCACTGTGTGCGTGAATGTTTCTCTGTGTTGTAGCAGAGAATCTGAATAGCCCAGTACTCAGACCATTTACTTCCTTTCAAAATCTGTATAGCTGAATTGTATGACACAGAACAAATATTTTTTAATATTTAAATTTTATATTTAAATCTTTTTTCTATTTTGATAAACAGGGAATGTCACAATGGCATGGTGAAATTAATTTGTTTTTAAAACAGGAACATTGTTTTGTTACAACCATTTTGATAGAAGAATAACTGGATGAGTTTGCATCTTATTAACTCCTTTCCATCGTGGAAAAGCCTAGTATATCAATTGATAACATATTTTGCTTTGCCTTTATATAATGAGCTTGAGTTTTCTTTAGTTGAATTGCTAAACAGCAGGGGAACTCAGCTCAGCTGAACTGGCCATGCTGAGTCATAACGATTAAAAAGTTGAGCAGGCAGAAATCTAATTATCCCCTGGCTCTCAGCACAGATCAAGTATCTCTGGGCAAAGGTGGGTAGGTAAGAATCAATGACAGTAAAATTCTCACCCATTCAGATCGTTTTAGCTAGTTACCGCTCTGGGGATCAAGTAATGGTCCCAAACTCCAGTTTTCACGTTGTCTCCTTATTTCAAACTAACTAGATGGAATCCGAACAGTTATCTTTTTTTCCATCCTGACATTGTGGAAATTATGTCTGCTTTATCAAAAAAATTGCCACCAAGAGGAATCACGGAATCTTAAGAGTTGGAACGGACCTCAAAAGATCATCTAGTTACAGCTATCAAATTAGTGTGGCTGCATCTTCAAGGGCCATGTACCTAACATGCAAAGCAAATTACACCAGTAGAGATGTTTACTGTAAACCAAATTCTTCAAAGTGCTCATGCCACCTTGTGGGTGTTCAACAGGTAGGATCGGGGTTGTTTGCAGATATCCTCTCTCTTTGACATTGACCATCAAACCTGGCATGCAACCCAACACTTAGAGCAAGACTAATGTACTCCCAATGGCTTCCTTGTGGTCTGAGCACTTTATAAGCAAAACTCTAAGAAAAAGAATCACTGACATTGAGAAACTTCAGACTCTGTGGCTGACACATCTGGCAGCTGTGAAGCAAGAGGGAAATTTGAATAGAGCCTGGGAATAGAGTTAAGTAAACCACATTCTGAATTACTCTTTATTATGTTGACCTACTCAAGAAGACACATGGCTGTTTCTAAAGGTGAGAGTCATAGGTCACACCATGCAGCCCAGCAGCCTGTATGCTGCCTTTTGGTCACATGAAAACAGAGTGGAGCACCAGCAGCTATGGAGAATACCCTGGTATACTGAGAGGTTTGTCCTCGCTTAAGGAGAAGTGAACTACTCTACTTATGCTCCAAGCAGGCATAGAGACATAGTGTTATCTCTCAGCAGAATTTAATAATACAGGCCTATTTCATTAACACAGGCTTCCAGTTAGATTTGAACACCAGATAAGGTCTCACACAAGAACAAGTAAACATACTCTGGCCACATCAAACATGAGGAAAAGGCTAACTCCCTCTGAACACGACCTTGAGCCAACCTACTTATTTACCACACAAACTAATAGTTTCCTGGGTATCTGGGGTTCCACTAGGAGTCTGAGTCAAGAAGTAGTCAAGAACTGCTCTTCACTTGGACGTGTAATGACAAGAGATAGTGATAAAATGATATAAATGTCTTCAGGAGAGTGAGTGAAGGTGTTGCTTACTAACTTTGTGACATCTCATATCTGAGATACCCAGGGATATGGAAACAGTAGGGTCTCTTAGCAAGATCATCATTCAAACCTACTGCCTTCATGAAGCTCAGTGCAGAAGTGTAATTTTTGTGACTGAAATTTTAGATGATACAAAATGGAAAAATGTGAGCAATAAAAGAAAGAACATAAGATCAGAAACCTCCTCCCACATAGCTATCCCTTCAGATTCCTCTCTGTTTAACCTAAATTAGTTGATTAACTTCTCATGGTTGTCCTGGGACAAGTAAGGCTAGAGGATGGATTTGGAAACTGATCAATCTATATTGAGAGAACATCCAAGCATACTGATGCGGTCTGCTGAAGGTCTGAAATGATGTCGAGACCCTTGAGAGAAAAGCAAATAAACATTTAAAATCTGAAGTGTATTGCTGAAATCTAATTAGAAAAAGTCCCACTTCAGAAAAAAAAAAAAGGTATTTTCCAGCACTACAGCAGTTTCCTAAGATATCTATGACATCTGCAGTAGCACATAGATCACTATGCTTTGCTCCTAAAGGTCAGTGACTGTTAATTAAAATTTCACTGTACACCCATCTTTTGAGGGATGTCTCCTGAGCTTGCCATCTGGAAGGTTAATAACAGACAGATTTGCAGGCTGTGCTGCAACACTCAGATCCAAAGGTGAATTTTAAACACATCCGGTTGCAGCAGCTGTTCAGATCTGCATTTTGGGATGGTTTGCAGAGAAAAGGGTCCCTTCTGAAAGTTTCAGTGTCAAGGCTTTAGCAGGGACTGATTCCAGTGCTGGGGACACTAATGTTGCTGACTCTAATGCTGGGCACATAAATAATAACCAAGGGTAACATGAAAAGATAACTCTATGGCCATGTAGGTGGAGAGAAAAACTAAGTCTCCTAATTGGACACTACCTGAGGCCACTTTGACAAGCAAACTGCTTCAGCCAATGTTTGCTACTATCTTCCCTTATAATGATGTTGAGCTTCAGGCTGGAAATTCAGTGACAAGTAATAATACATGCAGAGTACAGCTTCTCTTTTAGCATCAAAGAGAGAAAGATCAGCGAAAGAGCTTCCTGAACAGTGAACTTGATAGCTTTTCTGTGACTCTTTAGAATGTTTTGGGGGAATTGCTGGTGGTACATTCACAACTAAGACACTGGCAACACACATCCCCTGTGTTATGAATGAGCACGCTTAACCCAAACTCCTTCAATGGTTTCATCTCTCCCTTGCAAAGAACATCCCATTTGATTTTATCTTTAAGCATTAAATAAGCAGAGTTTGCTCATGCCTGGCATTTGTAAAGGTCTCAGAACCAGCAAATTCTGTGCTTTAATAGTGGTGTATGGCTTTGACTTCCTTGTACTACCTCAACTAATTTAACCATTCTTTGCACTACCTAAGAGGTGCAGAGGAGCACAATGACATATAACCCAGGGATACTGTTCCCTGGGTTGCATTCTGCACCTTATAACCCATGCAGTCTTTTACCACACACAGATCATCAACACTGAAGAGCAAGGGTTCTTGATCGAGCTGTCCCATGTGCATGGAGTCTTGTTTCCTGGTAACATGTTGCGCACCATATAATAAGAAACCAGCATCCAGAACAGTAGGCAGTGACCCTTGGAGAGGAAAAACTTGCAGCTAGAGAAAAGGCTGTCATTTGTTACAATATTTTGGCAGTACTTAGCATTTTGATCTAGTTCTGTTTGGGAAGACAACCCATGATGGAGAATATTTCACCTTATCAATGATGGACAGCAGCTACTGCACAGGGACAGAAGGTCTTCAGGTAATCACCTGCACTGGGAGTAATTTAAAGAGATGAGAGTTAATTAGTTCAGGCTAAAACCAAGAAGGGATCTGATTAGCTAGAGTACTCTAAAAGCCAATTACTTCCAGAACCCAACTAAAGGCCTTTAAAAAGCAAAGATAGTTTTTCCAACATATGAGCTCTGATCACAAAAAAAAAAATGACCTCTTCCAGACCACCTCCAGCAAATATAGTTCTGGATGAAGCCAGATTTGAGAGGTTTAATTTTTTTTTTTAATAACTAATTTCTGCATGGGCTTGTAAAATACCCAACTACTCATTAGCTGGCTTTAGTGTGGAGAAAAACTCATCACCATGAGGCAGGATTTTTTGGAGGACTATACTTAGAAGCAAACTGATCTACCTTGCAAAGTCAGGTTGTTCCTTCTTCAAGTGGAGTTTGCCCTCAGGCAATATGGCCACTCTGGGAACAGCATCAGGTCAACCTCCCACCAGGTGGTCCCCTCTTCTCCGACAAGAAGAAATTGTCCTATATATAACTAAGAACTTGACGATTTCCTTTCTATGGGTTGCACATTCAATTACCCAAAAGCTCTGCTTGTGGTCCTAGCCTGTGGCTGAAACATTTCTGGACATTCAAGCATAATCATTAGCTTGCATAACATTTATATAAAGTAAAAAGGACACTCAAGGCAGGCAAAGCTAAGAATGTGAGCAATTAGACCATCTGTGGGCTGGTGTGTGGCTGCCTCTGTGGCTGCTAACACTCAGTTCCAGCTGGACCTGTCAGCTTCTTTCTTGTAAGCATGCTGTCAATGCAAATTGACAGGAATCCCCAGGTTTCAAGTCTCACAACGTATTCCCTTATGCAACACTAATTGTTCACAACAGGACAGATATCGCAGGAGAGGATGTTTGACTAATTGCATATCAAATTGCACCCATGCCAAAAACCAGTCGCAGAAGAGGCAGGATGTAATTTCAGACAGGGTGAAATGGGATCATGTGAATGCATGAACTCAGGCACACAGGTTCTGCTTAAATTCTCACTGTAAATATTCAGCAGAATTTGCAAGGCCATAAGCCGATACGCTGCATGAATGTGAATTGCATCCGTAACATGTATGGAACTGTGTCTTGTATAATTCATGAGAATAGCCACACGGGGTCATACCAAAGGTTGGTTTAGCTCAGCATCCTGTCTTTGAGCCTGAGCACTGAAAGATGTGTAGGAAATGGGATAAGCATAGCATGCTCCTTCCCCTGCTGTACCCTCTTTCTACTGATAGTTCAGGGATTTCTGTACGCTGCTCCTGCTTCCCAGAGCTTAATGGCCCACGAGAGACCTTTCTTCACAGATTCTGTCTAATTGCTTCTTCAGCTCATTCATACTTGCAATATCCAAAACATCCTGTGGCAAGAGGTGCACAATTTAATTATGTATTGTGTGCAGATGTTCTTCTTTTCATTTATTGTGATTAATAATTTCACGCATGGCCCACCAATTCCTGTGTTATAAGAGAGAGTGAACAATCTTTCCTTACTAATTTTTGCGATTTTCACTTCCTCCTGTAGATTGCTGTTTATTACCCAGAGAAAATTAAACTTTGAACGGACTCATCTTGAATATTAAGGTGATAAGAGATCACATCTATTTGTTAACTTCCAGACACATCTTCATAGTGGGTTTGTCCTGAACTCCAGGTATAAGAAATGGTCTGTCTGTTGTTTTCAGGTTTTGAATACTAATTACAGTGTAAACCCACCTCCAGCATTATCTATTGGGCTACTGGGATTTAGAAACTCTTTGTATCATGTGTGGTTACTGTGACCATTTGCAAAGTCTGACATTTTTATGTTTTGAACCAGATCTGCAAGTATGAGGCCATGCTTTAGGATGCCTTCAAGGTATACAGGATTTCAATGAAAATCTCTCCAGGGTTTCAGGAGACCCCCAGATATGAAGACCAAAAAGAACCCCAAAACCATGGATCTAACAGATCCTATCACCCCTTTCTCCTTGTCTTCTCATGTAACATTGTGCAAAATGCCGCTATGCAACTGCTCCACTCAACATTGGCTTCACCATCTTACTCAAAGTTTCACATATACCTAGTCTCATTTAATCCCATGTACCTATATACCTAATAATGCACCAGGTACATCCTTCTGGCTGCTTGCCATGGGCAACAGTAATTTTTTTCCTTCACCAGGGAAAGTTGTGTACATACATCACTTCTCCACCTTCATGCCAAAGATTCTTCCTTGCTCCTTGTTTTTGAAGCCCCTCATACAAAATGCACAATGAGTATGAAATGACAGAAAATCAGAGCACTTACGTTTTTAAATGACCCAGCACTAGGTGCAAAAGCACAAGCCTGGGGTTTTGAGGTCACCAGCTCTCAGCAATCCCATAGCTCTGTTTCTTTTACATACTTTTCTGCTCTTGCCATGTCTGAATTTGACTCAAAGTTCTCAAAGGCAGGAAATTGATGATATTTACTTTTTTTTTTGCTTTGTTTCTTATTGCTAGTGTTTGAGACAATTAATCACAGAATCTCAGAACCTCAAGGTGTGGAAGGGATCTTGAAATATCATCTAGCTCAGTCTCTCTGTCAGAGCAGGACCACCTAGAGTAGGTCACACAGGAACTTGTCCAGGTAGGTTTTAAATGTCTCCAAAGAAGGAGACTCCACAATCCATCTGGGCAGCCTGTTCCAGTGCTCCATCACCCTCACAGTGAAGAAATTCTTCCTTATGTTTCTTTGGAACCTCTCATGTTCCAGCTGTACCCATTGCCCCTTGTCCTGTCATTGGCTATCATTGAGAAGAGCCTGGCTCCATCCTCCTGACACCCACCCTTATGTATTTGTGAGAGAAGATCTTATTAACATTTACAAATACCTAAATGGTGGGTGTCAGGAGGTTGGGGCATCCTTTTTTTTGTTGTAGCTAGCAACAGAACAAGGGGTAATGGGATGAAGTTCCATTGACATATAAGAAAAAGCTATTTTACTGTAAGGATGATGGAGCCCTGGCACAGGCTGCTCAGGAGGGTAGTGGAGTCTCCTTCCTTGGAGGCCTTCAAGACCCGCCTGGACATGTTCCTGTGTGACCTGATCTAGGTGAACCTGCTTCTGCAGGGGAGTTGGACTTGATGATCCCTAGAGGTCCCTTCCAACCCCACCATTCTATGATTCTATGATTCTATGATTCTATGATTCTATGATT
>WBNH01002859.1:93521-148967 GCA_013401255.1 Urocolius indicus
CAAGGACCACCTTGATCAGATATACATTGTGCAGGACAGGTTGTTAAGCCCTTGAGCCTTTGCCAGGAGCAAAGAAGAAAAGAAAACATAGTAAACAAGCCATAATTTACAGCCCTTAGCTAATGGTAAAGTGGAATGCATGATTGTTAACCCCTACAGCCCTTAGCTGATGGTAAAGCGGAATGCTTGACCGTTAACTCCTTACCAGAATGAGCAGCTCACAGGGTTAAACTACAATCTGCGAGCAGAACAGTTGCCTGCTAATGGTGAGAGAGCTCATCTCTTCTATCAGGATTAAAAGGGTCAATCCATCTGGATCACCAGAAACCATTGTGCCTTATGCAGCAGTTGATACCTGGTGTGTGTGAAGCCAATATTACATACAGAGACAAGATATTTGTGACTCTGGTCACTCTCACTCCTAAAACACCTCAACTCAGCTGTGACCACCCCATATTGCCTACATTCCATCATGCCAGAGAGCATCTCTCTACTGTCCATCCCAGCCACATTGCTCCCATTTCCAGGACAATATACTGGAATTTAGTCAACTGGAGTTTAGCAGCTCCTTAGGAATGAAACCAAACCACCACGACAGACAAGGGCTCAATCATCTTGGTTCAGAGCATTGAAAGTGAGGATTACACTCCCTCACCACACCTCAGTTCCTGAGGTTTCCAACTACAACTTGTTACCTGCCTGGCAACTTGTAACTCCTGCCCCTGTGGACTGATTTGGTCTGGGACAGAGTGAAATGTCTTCCTAGTAGTTTGGAGGGGACTGTGTTTTGCATTTGCACTGGGAACAATGTTGGTGGCTTTTGCTGAGCACGGCTTGCCCAGCACCAAGGGCTTTTCTGCTTCTTTGAGTGCCATGCCAGGAGCAGGCTGGAAGGGCACAAGATGCTGGGAGGGTACATGGCCAGGAGAGCTGAGCCCCACTGGTCAGAAAGACATCCTGCGGCAGACACTGCCATGCCCAGCAAGAAAACTGGGGAGACAGAGGTTGTCAGGGGCAGCCCTTGCTCTGGGACTGGCTGGGCATCAGTTGCTTGGTGGTGGGGAGCCATTGCTTTCCTTTGTGGCATTTGTTTTTCTTTCACAGAGTTAGTGCATTTGAGAGACAACAGTAGAACTTCATTAGGTTGGGTAAACAGGGTTTCCCTTGCTGAATCCATAGTGACTCCTTGGTCCAATTGCCTTCATTTCCTTCACATTTCCAGGATACAGTGTGGCATTCCTAGCATCTCCATGAATATAGGATCCTCTTTTCTTACCAACCGTAACAAGAAGTTCATGTTACCTGCTCTTATCTAAAGCTGTTATGGAAACACTTGTATGTTTGGCCCCAGTTTAGGTGGTTGGTTTTTTTTCAAGCCTCATCAAGAATGTGTCTGTGAACACTACAGCAAGCATTTAACAAGGTGTGCAGACTCTGTCCTTATTAGTACAAACAAGAGAGGAGAAACAGCAGATGCATGCAGAGTGGGCATTGCTGAACGACATGAAGTTAATTTGAGCTTGGATGACTAGCAGCCACTTCTACATACTAAAGGGCACTGATGTGAACCAGCACGTGTGAGCTCTCAGACACCTTGCATTGCCTATTTCTGTGGTGTCCTTGACTGCAATCTGATTTTTAAACACTCCAAAAGGCCAAGGGTAATTGGAGCTGGAATTTCAGACCAACCTGCTATTGTAGCCATTTTAAACTTGAATTCACCTTGCATTTGAGAGCTTATTTCCTTAAGCTATGTTCACAGTGCCCACTATGATAGTGTTCATCCAGGGCATTTTTTTCCTTACAGGCTTTTGGTAGTAACACATTTTACAGAGGGGGATCAGACATACAGGGGAAGAACTGTTGCAGTAGGGTAGTGTGGTGGAAATATCAAAAGCACAGAAGCAATGTGGAAATGGTGGGTCTAGTCTGATCAGGAGGGACTTGAGTGGCAATGACATTGCAAGTATTTATACCAAGTCTGAAATGCAAACAGTGTCAAGACTATTTACATTATCACTTATTTTTATTCTTAATACTAGCAAAGATGTGGCTTGAAAATAGAATTACTTTGACCTTAAAACATTGCACCATGCTTCAGATCCACTACAGCTGATGTTTTCCTCGGGGATTTAAAAACTCTGATTATTATTCCTTACACTTTCTCATCACCTCTTTCTCCTTCACAATTTAACTGCCATTTATTTATGATGCTAACCCACCTCTGAGTAACCAGGATGTCTCCCCTGAATACTCCAAAAGTAAATTCCACTGAGGTTTATGAGCGCACCTGTTCTTTAATTGAGTCACAACTACCTCTCTTTATTACAAGAAGATCCAAGTACAGTCACTGTTTTCAGACAAGCTCATGAACTCACATAGGTTGTATGCAGCCTTTTGTACAAAACTATTAAATTAGACAGCCTCCCCCACAACATTTTGCTGAAAAAATATCAAAGCTACAGGCATCAATTGTGAGGTGCCTGCAAGACCGGGTGAAAGTCCAGAGCTGATGGTGGTGTCTATCTTATCCTCAGATCCTTCGTAAGACTGGAGGTTTTAATACAGACTCCAGATCCAAGCTGCAAGACAAAAATTCCTCTGCTTGCTTGAGTAGATCTGTCTCTGCTGGTGATGAAATGGCAAAAATCCCATATGAAAAACAATAAAAACGCAGGAAAATTATGTGGCTCAGGGAGAAGAAGAGCGAGAAAGGCCCTCTGTAATGCTACACACAGGACCGCTGTGCCAGAGTGGAGTGGCTGAGAAAAAACATACATTTGAAATGAATCTGTTGGCAAATGTATGGTTCTTGTTCAGTCCTACTGTACACGACATAAAGCATCAGCCTGGACCCTGTAGTTCCTCAATAAATTCTGTAAAAGAGCCACTTGGCAAATGTCCCAAACCTGTATTAGCAGCTAGAGAGAAGTCAGAGCTGGGGGTCACTGCATCTCTATGTTTCAGTTCTTTTCCTGATACAGAAAGCCCATGGGATTTCATGAGCTGGAACACAAGTTGGAGGAGCTCCTAGCACTGTTTCAGTTTCCAGTTTAGACCATTCAGGCCTCCCATTCATTCAAAAATCAAGGTGATGTAAGTGTTGAAAGTTTGTTGATTTGCATAACTTCAGGGGCTTTGGTAAGAGCGTATTATCTGGAAAATCTTTCCCCAACCTTGAAGTAAAAGTAGTTTTTATTATGACAGTGCAAGCTTACCCAACCGCGAAATGCCTCTGTGGATGTGTGTCTTAACTAAAGCAATACACAGAGGTGAAACAAGCATAAAGTGGCCTTGCCTAGAGCAAGTCAGTCTTACTGAAAAGAAACCCAAAAGCAAACACTTCCTTTTGCAATAAAGATAGCAATTCTGCTGGTAAATAATCATTTTTCCCCTCCCATAAGCACTCTTTCCTCTGATCAACTGTTGTACTGCCCTGTTCACATTAATCATACCCAAATTCCTCCTGAGGAAACACTGAAACCTATTTCCTTCAACTAGAGACTCAAGTCTATAATTCACTCCTGCTACTATCAGCCTTAGTTCAGACTAAACTTTCTGAGAACATCCAATAACTGCTGCCAATTAAATCATTAGGCTTAGTTATCTTAAATTAATGCAAATTTTACTGGGAAAACTATAAAGTAAACAGCTGTTGAGAGGGGAGATCTCCTATACTACAAACAATAAAATATAGCTAATTGGGCAGTGATTAATTTTCCTAGGGTGAAGATATGACTGCTGGGAGGATATAAATCTTGAGGAACTTGGGTAGGATTCCTGCAGCTCCTTCTGAACTCCTGTGTCACTTTCTGTCTCCAGAAAAAAGCATCTGCAAAAGGGGACAACATTAGTTAACTTGTGTTTCTTTTAGATCTCATCAGCACCTGTGATAAATGGTCTGAAGAGAGAAAAGTCCTTCTTAGCATGGGCCCAAATAATGTTTGCTGTAATGTAGTGTCTCGTACACAGTTTGTGCTGGCATCTACTTGCCCCTGTTTTTGTATTCACGAGTATGGTTTGAACGCTAGCTTAAGACTGGACAATTTTTCATAATAGCATAATTCAGCACCTCACAGAGCATTTAGGGATTACCTTTTCTTCTCAACTGCATGCAGGACACACTGACTTAGAGAACACTGCATATTGAGGGAGAAAATCTTGCATACTGTGTCAGTTGGTGAGTGGCACTCTAATTCCTGCAGAAAAGGCAAGTACTTGTCTAACTTGGGAGGCTTAGCTGTGGCAGCCTGGTTAGATTGCTTGTGGGAGTACAACATGCTATTATGCACATTCCTCAGCTTCCACTGAATGGCTGTGGATTCTCAGCACGGCTTTTTGCTTTCTTGAGTTTGTCTTCATAAGTTTGTGTTTTACTTTCTCAGGAACCGACCTTCTCATTTACCTGCCTTTCATCTTCCCAAACACAGGCTAGCTAAAATTGTCAAGGGAAATTTGCAGCACACTTAGTAATCTCAGGTTCACCTTCTACGTATCACTCTACCCGGGTCTTACTAAACTACAACTTCACAGGTGGCATCTTGATGTGCCATATAAATCTTTGAACATATTTCCTTTGAAATATTGGCTAATGGTTCCCACGAAAGCAGGATGTGGTCTCATTGCTGTTCTCCCCTTTAGCAAATCTTACTATTTAGGAGCCATCTTTTGTTATCACTCAGTGATGCACCACATTAAAAAGGACACTGCATAGGCATACAAGAAATGCAGTAGCACTTTGCACCTCTGTACCCTTTTCCTTACCTTGGACACCTGGATTGTAGTGCTTCATCCTGGAAAACAGAACAGAGATGAACAAGGCTGGAGGATGTCATATACCTTTGACTCAGAAGTCTCTCAAAGGCTGCACCTTTCATGGACCAGAAGGATCTTTAAGGGGAATATTAAACTAGACTATTGAAACTAGTTCCCAGATTGAAATTTGTGCCCAGTTTGTAGCATGCCAGGCCATAATCAGTGGGGAATTTTTGCTGCCCTGAGTGAATTACCATTACTTTGAATAACCCTGCTTCTCCTTTATTCTACATCAAGGTTTAAAAGCCAAAGCCAAGAGCGTTTTTTTCTTGAAGTGATCTTACAATCAGGTCAATGTTTTGATTTGAAACATTTTTCCTGTAAATTAAAATTTTGGGGGGAAAAAAGAAATAATCATTTCATTGATATTCCCACCCTACTTCAGCTCTACCTTGAGAATAAAGATGCAGTACACCTGATTTATTTCAAAATATACACACTTTTCTGAGAAAAAGAACATTTTGAAGAAACGTTTCTCAAGTAGCTGTTAGAGAGGCAAGTTGAGAGCTTTCCAAGATCTCCCTCTGCCCACTCTGCTACCTGCGTGTCACTCCGGTTCTCTCTGCAGCTTGTCAGTGTCATTCATATCATAGGTATATAAAAATAAAGGGAGTACTTTACCAACTATCAGACTGGGCTTATCAAAATAGTCAAGGGAGCTGCTTTGGAGCATAGTTACATATAAGAGAGATGAGTTGCAAGCTCCAGGCTTGCACTTGGCTTGCAGTTTGTTACATCTTGTGATAAACTGGCATAGCTGAGGTGACTGTAACAGCAACCTCAGTGGGAGTCGTACAGAGCTGTGCAATGGCATCATGCAGTGCTAAATAAGAAGGGAAAAATTCTCTGGCTTTGCCTGCCCAATGAGTCTTGTTCATCAGGATTTCAGGAGGTCAGAAAGCTGCAGATAGTAGATACGCAGATAGTGTTGCCTCAGAGCAACACTCAGCATTAGCTGGTATGCAAGCACACACAGCTTTGTCTGTAAAATTAATGTATTCAGTCCTGACAAAGTAATCCAAGAGAAGTGAGGAGTCAACCAGAGCTGGTCTGATTAGGATGCAATATAATTAATTTAAAATTACTTACCTAGTGAAACCGTAAGTTGTGTTATCTCTCCAGATGACAGAGTTATTAACTTCAGACTGCCTGAGGGTATGAAGTAGAAATGAACTGTAGTTAAATAGCAGGCATGTACATGCCATGAGTAACACATTCATACTTCCTCCCTGAATTCTGCCCATCACGTTCCCTGGCCGTACCTCCTTGGTTTTTCCCTTGTTTGACCTCTGGTGTTTATTAAAAAACTACTGGCAATCAAAGGTTGATACAGTCACCTACTACCAGTTGTGAACTATATTAATCAGAATCTAATTTCAGCTGCTGCAACACAGTGTGAAATACAAGCACGTTTTCAAACACCTCCTGATTTTCTCTCCCAGCCTCACAGATTTTATTAAAATTACCCAACTCAACTTTATTTTGCAGTGTTCAGTTCACATACACAAAATGTTTATCAAACAAGGAAAAAGAAAAAGCTCCAAACCAACCCATAATAAAAACAGACTAAGAAATTAATATAATAAGGACGTAAAATGTCAGCCTTGGGGCACTGCAAAGGCACAGAGAGGGATTTAAATCACCAACATCAAATATTCTATTTATTCTTAAAATGTAAACCTATTTCGTAACGACACTCAGCTGGTTAGGAAAAACGGTATTACAAGCCAAAGACTTAGCCTGATTACACTCCTCGGTTCTCCCTTACCCTAAATTTCTGAATTTCTAGTGGCTCATCCATCTCCATGCCCAATGGTACCTTGCTCCATAGTATGAAAGTTCTTCCAAGAAGGACCCTGGCTGATATGTGTCTCAGACTGTTGCTCCCTGCCATGAGTGCAAGACAGAGGACCCAGCTGGGGGACTAGCATTGCCCACATGGCAGGCAAGAGGACAAGTAGGCTCAGTCCTTGCTTCCTCTGCCCCAGCCACATGCCAAGGCACACCTATAATCTCTGCCTGGGCACAGGTTATCATCAAAACTGTGGTGCAGGTTGGACCTTGGGATCAGTCCTGTACTGACAGCGTGACTCTGCCCTGGAGCATCTCTGTTACAGTTCTACTGGACAGGCACGAGTGGAAGTCACTGGCAACACATATGTATTGAATACAAAGTTAGGGGCATTCCTTTCTAGCTGGAAATAAATGATACAGCTATCTGGAAATCCAGGGGCAATGCTTAATTCTAATTGATTTTTTAGGTATGATTGATCCCTCTGTCATTTTACAAATTTCTTTTTCTGAAGAGAAAAATATACGCATCTCTGTAGTATTCAAAGTTGGTTGTCGTAAGGTTTATGGTATTATTTTAGATGGTACTTACCAATCTGAGTATGTTTCAATTGAGTTATTTTTTAAAACAGTTTTGCAACATTCTTTACACATGCTTGAAATTAGCTCTAATTTAAAGTTCATTGTCAACTAAATCAATATCTTATAGTTGTTGCAATCTGTCCCTGTCTTTTTAGAGACAGAAAATGCTGCATTCAGGAAAGGAATGGAGATAATAAAATCCACATTTAAAAATAAATAGAGATAATTAGAATTTGAACAACCAAAACAAGACCATTTCAGCAAGGATATATGAGACTGAGTCACTCAGAAGTCTCTCTGTAATAGGAGACACTTGCCACACCTCTCCATAGTTCATACATCTTTGTCTCAGTCTGGACAAGTTTCTTAAATAGGTTTCTCGCAGAAGACCTTTAAGAATGGAATGGACATTCCTGTAAGGGTCATTCACCTTGATTCTCCTCTGATACAGTATGTTATAAACTCCAAGGCAGCCCATATCTCTCCAGCCAGCAGTACATTACAGCAGAGCCCAAGGAGAGCTGAAGTTCTCCTCTGCTTGTCAGCAACTGAGCTGGAAAGAAAACTTCCAGAAAAGCTCTGGTTAAAAATATCCAGGCCCTGCCAAAAGGAGCTGGCGCATTATCATTTCAATAGTCTGCCATGCACAAGCACTCATTGCATCTCTGCAGTAAAACAGTTCCAGCCTTGAAATTGGTTTTGAAAACAAGTAATATTAAGTCCTTCTTCTGACCACGAACTGGTGATATCCCCTTGACTCTTCCCCATGTAGTGAGTCACGATCCCCATGGTTCAACTCATGCCTAAACCAGAACTGAATCATGTTTATTATCTTTAGAGCTAGCCACGGGCACTGGCATATGTGAGTATATTCAACAAGGATGTTTTGAGGATTAAAGCATTCTCCAAATCTGAACTGGAAAGAATGAACTATTTTAGTAGCTGATCTGACCTTTGCTTCTATTAAAGTCAAACTTGTGACTTTGGTGATAACTCGTGTTTTATTGCCTTTTATTCCTGTTACTCCTATAAACCTTGAAAAGTGTGGTCCAGATTTATTTCCCTTCTTATCACCAGGGGAATCATGTACTGAGCTCCCAAACATTTATACCTTGCAAATTCATATAAAGAAAAGATGCCACTCAGGGTCCAGGCTGAAAAAAATACCAGGGCATATTTTGTTTGTTTGAACCCTTATTCATCATGATGATCTGGGACATCTGCCCAAGTTGACGGTTTTCACTGAGAAATTTAAGAGCACTTTTGCTTGGAAACCAAGCATATAATCTTGCATGGATATTATGGGTGATAAGAGGACACAGGGTCTGCCAGCCTTTATGCAGAGGAACATTTCGATTTCCACAGCTGTCATGGTGCTGCATTTCCAATATAGCAGAACGTCACACAGAGACAGATCCTAAGATGATGATTGAATCATGCTAGTGCACAAATGGGGGCTTAGCAGCAGTTTATGTTTAGTTCATTTAGATGGGAGAGCCAACCTGTTGAAGGACAGCAAATATGGGAAATGAAGACTCCGAGAGAGATGAAATTACTTTCTCAGAATCATGCAAGTTATTTGCTACACAGTTGAGAGTCCAATCCAAACCTTCCAAGTTCTGGTCTAATAGCAACCACATAGCCATGCTTCACTTTCACAACCTGCTGGCCACCACTTATACCTTTAGAAAGCATGATGGTGGGAAATCCACCAAGCAGTGCAGTCTGAATTGCATCGTTGAGGGCAAGCAGTAAGATGGATCTTGAGGCTAAGGCAGCCCACGCTTCTGTTGTGTACTGGTCCTAATCAGGCTATGCTGAAAGGCAGTCTTCAGATTTCATTGTTTGTGCAGTGCTCATGGATGCGGTACCTGGTACACGTCTTATCCAATTTGAATGTAGATCTGTCTCACAGATTTTGGTCACTGGAATGGATGACAGGAGAAAACTCAGGCTGAAGCGATATGTTGCTGCAATTGTGTTACAAGGGCTAGATGAAAAGGAAGCATTACAGTTTTCATATCATCGTCACTAAGAAACATGTTTGCAGAAGGAAATATTTGTCCATTTGGGTACCCAGATGCTTCCCCTTATCCCTATCAGGACAGCTATTTAAAAATCTAGAGTGTTTTTATTCAATCCCACAATTAATTTTCTAGAGCTGGTAGAGAAGAGGATTATTATAGGGCATTTTTAGCTGATCCAGAGACTATTGTCACCATTGTCATCAAATCTGCAAATCAGAGATGTGGGTTGTCCTCATGCTGCAATATGTAGAAAAATACTAGAAAATACACTTGTATGAAGCTTTGTTTTTTTCAGGTCATCAATTTACATAGAATCATAGAATGGTAGGGGTTAGAACATCTAGTCCAACCCACCCTGCTAAAGCAGGTACTTCTTGATCAGGTCACACAGAAAGGTGCCTAGGGAGTTTGAAAGCCTCCAAGGAAGGAGATTTCACATCCTCCCTGGGCAGCCTGTGTCAGGGCTCCCTCACCCTCACAGTAGTTTTTTCTTACGTTTGAGTGGAACTTTTTGCATTCCAGTTTATGCTTATTAACTCTCAACTTGTCACTGGAGATGACAGAAAAAAGTGCCACTCCATCCTCATGACACACACTTTTTAAGCAGTCTCCTCTTCTCCAGACTAAACAGCCCCAGGTCCTACAGCCTTTCTTCATATGAGAGATGTTCCATTTCCCTGATCATCTTGGTAGCCCTCCCAAAGCTCCCTGACTCTCTTGAGGTGGGAAGCCCAGAACTGGACACAGGACTCCAGATGAGGCCTCACCAGGGCAGAATAGAAGGGAAAAATAACCTCCCTCGACTTGCTGGTCACACTCTTCTTCATGCATCCCAGGATGCCATTGGCTTTCTTGGCCACAAGGGCACATTGCTGGCTCACGCTTAATCGACCAGGACTCCCAGGTCTCTCTCTGCAGAGCTGCTCCCCAGCAGGCCAATCCTCAGCCTGTACTGGTGCATGGGTTTGTTCCTCCTCAGATGCAGGACTCTGCATTTGTCCTTGTTGAATCTTAGAGGTTCCTCTCTGCCCAACTCTCAAGCCAGTCGAGATCCCGCTGGCTTCTCCCGCACAGCCTTCTGGGGAATCAGTCAGTCCTCCCAGTTTGATGTCATCAGGGAACTTGCTGAGGGTACACTCTGCCCCTCATCCAGGTCGTTGATGAAAATGTTGAACAAGACTGGCCCCAGAACCCATCCCTGTGGAACTCCACTGGCCACAGGCCTCCAACTCAATTCTGGGCCACTGATCAACACCCTCTGCGTTCTGTCCTTCTGCCAATCCACCTCACTGTCCACTCATCCAATCCATACCTCTTGAGATTTGTATAGTGCTCACAAGTATTGAGTGTTCAGCTGGAGGGGGCGGGGAGGGGAAATGGCTTAACAGTATATGATTTTTTTTTTCTCTTCTTCTGAGTTAATATAATTTTCCTGGTATTCCTGACTTTATTGAAGATGGTACCTTGGGTTTTTTTCCTAGTTTTGCTGTACACTGTGTAAGTTAACAATACTATATCTGATAATAGGTGTGATGGGAGAGGATCAGAGAGGGGCTGGGGTGAGTGATGTAGAATCATAGAATCATTTTGATTGGAAAAGACCTTTAAGATCATAAAGTCCAACCAGTAACCTACCACTTCCAAGATCACACCTAAACCATGTCCCTCAATACCTCATCTATTTTCTTTTAAATATTTCAATGGATGGTGACTCCATCACCTCCCTGAACAGCCCATTCCAGTGCTTAACAATCCTCTCAATGAAAAAGTTCTTCTGACATTGATCCCCACCTCACTATAACCTCCTTTCAGGTGGTCGTAGTGAGTGATCATGTTTTTTTCTCTGCCTCCTCTTCTCCAGGCTAAACAACCCCAGCTCCCTCAGCTGTTTCTCAGAAGACTTGTTCTCTAGACTCTTCACCAGCTTCATTGCATGTCTCTAGACACACTCCAGTACCTCAGTGTCTTTCTTGTAGTGAGGAGCCCAAAACTGAACACAGTACTCAAGATGCAGCCTCATCAGCGCAGAGCATGGGGAAACAATCATTTCTCTGGTCCTGCTGGCCACACTATTTCTGATATAGGCCAGGATGCCATTGGCCTTCTTGGCCATCTCAGCGCACACTCCTGAATTATATTCAGAAGGCTGTAGATTAACACCCTCGAGTCCTTTTCCGCCAGACAGATTTCCTGCCACTCTACCCCAAGTCTGTAGTTTTGTCTGGGGTTGTTGTGGCCCAAGTGCATAATCTATCACTTGACCTTGTTGAACCTCATAAAATTGGCCTTGGCACATCAATCTAAACTTGCGTGCATTCACCTGTGGTGGTTTAGCATTTCTGAGGGAAGCAGCCATGCCATAGGGCAGCATGTCCATCAAAGTGCAGTACAGGACAGATCTTCACCATTCCCAGCTATCCGTGATCATAGCCCTGTGCTGTGAGTGCTGGTATTGTGCAGTGGAGCCAGGGGTGGTGGTGTGTTTTGGGGTCAGAGCATGGGGAATGTGGGGACTGCACCACAGAGCTGAGTCTGTGGGCAGAAGAGAGAGGAGGTAGCCATAAGAGGAGGGGCAGAGAGGCTGCGAGGAACAAGGAAGCAGTGGGAAGACTGGTGAGGGTACACAAAGCTGCCCAGAGAAGAAAAGCTGAGTGGACAAAGCTGGAGGCAGGAGAGGCATCAGAGCTCAATGGTCAAGCAGATATAGGATCAGGGTCAGGGGGCAAATTTCCAGTTTCAGAGGCTGAGGGTCAGCAGTTGATGGTCAGAGGTCCAGGGATTAAAAAAGGTTATAGGTCAAGGGCACTTCCTTCCTTCCTGGCACCTCTCACATGGGAGCGCTCATGAGATGTTTTCAGTTTTAGAGACAGGTTCATGCAACAGTCAGAATATGTAGACAGGAGAGTGTTTGGTCTGTTGGGTCAGGAGCAGAATGTGGAGTCCTAGAGACCCAGACGGGTTTTTCACAGCTGACAGAGGCGAAGATTATGTGAAATAGTTTTAATACATGCCTTAGTCTCCTCAGGCTTGCACACTGTAAGTTATTTTTATAGAAAAAGACAATTACACTTTTACAGGTTTTCTTCTGATTTAGAGTAATTGTCACTGGTCACATATTTCAGCCACTTCAATAATTGATCAGAACTGTGTTCTGCAAATTCCTTTTGCAATCTTCATTGCCTTATATGTCTATTAAAAAAGAATAAACATATAACTGACCACTGAGCCGCATTTATTTAGTGTGTGGCACAGGAAGAGAGAGAGGTGCAAGTTCCTTTCCGAGGAGGCACAAGTTCCTTCTGCCTTGTACCATGTCAACGTCTCTCTGCTCAGTAGAGCAGAAGCTGACATTTGGCTTCTGGCAACGCAGAGGGATGAAGTACAAAGCTCCAGTGGTAATTGTACAGCAAATGAGTACAAGTCTATCTGATATAATATGAAGCAAACACTGGTCTCCTGGAAGTGATCTGTAGCCCATTCAGTGAACCATCTTGTCTCCAAGTGGCCAGGATAATGTGTTTCAGAGTAGCCACAAAGATTAAGGGATAGTATAAGCTTCACAACAGGTTTTATAGAATCACAGAACCAAAGAATTGTAGGGGAAAGAAGAGACCTCTAGAGACCATCTAGTCCAATCCCCTGCTAAAGCAGATTCACCTACATCAAGTCACACAGGAATGCATACAGGTGGGTTTTGAAAACCTCCAGAGAGGGAGACTTGACAACCTCACTGGGCAGCCTGTGCCAGGGCACCCTTATCCTTACAGTAAGGAAGTCTTTCTGTGTGTTTAGTTGAAACGTTCTGTGTTCCAGCTTGTGCCCATTATCCTTCATCCTGTCAATGGACACTACAGAAAAAAATGTCATCCCATCCTCCTGACATCCACTCTTTAGATACCTATAAGTATTAACGACGTCTCCCCTCAGTCTTCTCTAGCCTAAACAGTCTCAGGTCCCACAGTCTTTCCTCATGAGAAAGACATTTCCTCACAATCTCTACTATTAGAGGTCAGTTGAAAGCCTGAAATCCTGATGTTTCATAGTTTTCCAAAAGATGTTTTAGCAATAATTAAAACATTGATTATCCTTTTTACCCTTACAGACGTCTGATCTTTTTTTTCTCATCTTGCCAGGTACTGTAGACCAACAACATTCAGTAACAATAAGCTCTGCATTTTAGTTAGAATTTTGTAAAATGTATTTCCTTTGATCAAGTTTAAAGGTATTACTTTCATATTGTATTGAACATTGTCTTCTGGAGTGAAGCATATATTTTTGAGGGGAGAGCTGCTGGTAAACCCGTTGCCAGCTTTTACAAAATTTGAAAACAAAGACATACAAAATAGATACAAAATGAATCAAGTATTATTATGTAACTTTTGGTTGGTTTCAGCAAAATATGAGTAAAAAGGATCCAAACTCCAGTTACTTCCCAGTAGTGGTGAAAGCCCAGAGGACATCATGCTGTTGAAAACTGTGGAATATGCTTCAGATATTCAACTTTGGTCATGAGCTTTGCTGAGTGAAACAAAAAGTGCACCTCTGTCTGGCAGACATATTTGGCAGGACTGGCATGTGTATTCCTTCAAAACCAGACTTCTTACACTGGGATTTTGTTTTGTCTTGTCTTTTTAACTACTTGATTGTCATTATTCTGGCACAGTTTTATCCCATACTTGCTTATACCATTGTGTACACCAGTTACAATGAATGGATAAATGGAGGTATCTGGGGGTATGAGTTCTTCATTTCTGTCAACATCATGTGAAAATGGCTAATTTTCGGGCTGATTGTGCTTCTTGTTTCAGGAATATGCCATCTGTTGATGAGGACTGTGTCAGTCTTCAAATTAGATGGCCCTCAAGAACATATAGTTTAGCTCCTGGGTATTGTAGGACCAATAAAACTGTGGATGTGCACTGCAAATGGCTTCCTATGGCTGTTGTTTATAGGAGCTCTTAACAAAACCCTTACATCAAGCAGTAAGTGTCTCTACAGTAGTCTCATTGATTTCAATGGCACTACTCAAGTAGTAACTCAATGTGAATAAGGGTATCCATCTGGTCCTTGGAGATGTGGCTACATCAGTTGAAGGACCTGTCAAGCATTCCCCAGGCAGTCTGTGCTCATACATATATGGGCTAGCACAAAATTAGGCTTGGGAATATGCTGATAGAGCAACAGCCACAATAATCTGAGCAATAGATAAAGGCCCTGTTACAATACAAGATTGGTTCCCCAGTGTAATTAAGAAGTGCACTGTTATGCAATTAAGAAAATGTTGAAGACATGTTGCAGCACAGTCTTGTCTAGCTCTGCGGTACTTTTAAGGTCTGCTGGTAGTATAGTTGGCTTTACAGTGTCTCTGAATGAGCTGTACTCCCAGACTTCTCTGTTGACCACTCCAGTGGAATAGAGCATAATGTACTACATACATCAGAATACCCCAGCATATCAAAATCAATATGAAAATATACTGTTCACTTCTTGCTGCTCAGTGCAGTGAACCTCTTTGGTCTAGCCAGGTTCATTCATCTTTTAGCTACGTCCTGATTTAGCTGTCTTCATTCATCCATGTAGTTATCCTGAATTTAGGGATAGAAACATTTCCTCAGTAACGATATTCAAGACAATTATCACTATTTTGCTAGCTACTTTTAAACAAAATACAGGAAACCTAGTCAACAATATTTTACTTACATTTTTTCCCAAGAATCCCAAACCAGAACTGTTCATTCAGAGTAAAACAAGCGAAACAAACAAACAAAAAAATCATACTCCCGGTATTTGAGGAAATTTCATCTGTCTCATGCATAGGAATTCAGAGAAGCAATATCCTGATTTGACAAATATTGTGATTTTTTTAAGACATCCTCAGGTGTATGCTATTCCCAAAATGCACCTTGTCTTAGAAAATGTATGCCCCTATTGACAACAGGACATCATCATCAGTTTGCTCCGTTGCATCACAGGATGGTGACAGGACATCAGGTACTACAGACAAATATGCTTTAAACTAGAATAACTTTGGCAGTCCTATGGACAGAGCTGGCTCAAGCATTCATGGAAAATTAAGTCTGTTGGTGCCAGGATCACTGAGACCCCCTGGGATGCAGGAGTCGTAAACTTTTGCCGAGTCCTCTCTGTTGAGCTCCCACCCATGAGCAACACTTCTTTTGGTGCTCAGACCTCAGACTATGCTGCTTCATGGAGGAGATGTACCCCTCAGGGTGCTCCATCTCACCCAAGGTTTCTGTATTCCTGGCATGTAAATATTTGAATTTATTTTGTGTAGTGGCAAAACTTCCAAAGGAAGAATGTGAAGGCACCTCCCCTCCAATACCACCTCTGGGCTAGGTGGTAGATCTACTTGCATCATATGAAGAGAAGCTTGAGGAGAAGAATCATATGAAGCTCTGTTTGAAGCAGAGCATCTCGCATTCATTCTAGACAAGTGGTTAAACTACTGCACCACTATGTATGAGGGCAGAGGGAAAGTGGCAGGGAAACAACTCCTCCATAGACATATTTCAGACAAAAGCAGTGCCATTGCTATTTCAAAAAGAACTGGATCCTCTTGAGATGCTTTAGACATTCTCAGAGGTGCATCTTGGATGGAGTTTCTCAGAGGATTCTTTCCTAGAGAAACATTTAGTACTTGTAACCTGGCTAGCCTCGAGTCTGAGCTAGATGCCACAAGCTGAAAACTGTCAATACTTAAATATTTCTGCACATTTAGAGAAATACGGTTTCTTCAGCAGCTCCAGTACAAAACCTGCAGCACCTCTGAGTGGAAGTATGTCCACAGGCAGGCAGCAGCTGAACACAGGCAAGTCTGAGCAGTACAGTTTTGGATTTAGGATCTAAACACAGATGGAGGGCAGATTAAGTGAATTCCCCAAGGATACCCCAGATGTCATAGAATCATAGAATGGTAGGGTTGGAAGGGACCTCTAGAGATCATCAAGTCCAACTCCCCTGCAGAAGCAGGTTGACCTAGATCAGGTCGCAGTGTCACAAGTGAAGAGACCTGAACCTCAGACTCCGAATTCAGAAAGCTGCACTTAACCTTTCTGTTAACTTGACAGAACACACAGGAAACCCCTGGTGTGACCCACTTAATTTTAAAGTCATTATTTTTTTCTTGTTACTCATGTAACTGATATCACCCTATAATGCAAGGCGTGAACTGTGAAATTTATTTTATTTTCTCTCTCCATAAGGCTTGTTCATAGTTTGTGCTCTAGTCACTTTGGACACTACAATTCGGCTAGACAATTTCTCATTCAAGCTTTCATGCATCATACCAGCACGTCTGAGATTCTAACATTATCAGCAGGTATACAAACACACACACACACACACACATACATACAAAGTTCCAACCCAAAATTGAGATGAGTTCAAACAAAATTAACATGTAGAAATCTGTCACTCTCAGCTGAAATCAATTTAATTATTATGAAGTTCAAAACTGCTGCTTCAGATAGCTCTTTCTCCCAGGAATTTGACTAAAGGTGCTTTACAAATTAGAGGTTGGGTTGGTACTTTATAATTTTCTCATTTTTCCTTTAATCCCCTTTCTTCTGTTTAATTAATTCCATGCTGATTCTGAAACTGAAAATATTTTCCTGATTTTCTATATTCACAGTTACCATCTCACAAGGCTTCTCTAGCAGAGATGTCACCCAAGGCAGAGATGAACAGAGATGAGCACCCTTCATGGGACAATTGCATGGTGGAACAGCTCCTGGGGATGCCAACACAGAGAGCCCACGAGATGCCCCACTGTGTGCCACAAAGCCAGCACTGGCAGTAATCAGTCCTGTGTTTGAGAAGTACCTCATTTCCTGAGCTCCTACTCCCTGCAAATTAATGAGCAAATACGATGAGCTCTTAAAATGTAGCAAAACACAATTTTCCATAAGCTATGTTGGACACATAGCTCCTTTAAAATCCCAGAAGATCCTACCTGCTTCAGCATGTGTGCTGAGTAAATTTACACAGCAGTCTAAGAGTGTGATTACAGCTTGGGAAAACATATACAGTTTTGCAAACACGCACAGTTTTAAGCTAGACAGCTTAGTGATTGTGTCAGATATCTTACTGGAATCCATTACCAAATAAATCTCTTTAAATACAAGAAAATATTTTCTTTTCAAGTCAAGCCTACAAGGATAACATTAAAGACAAATGACATTAAAGTCCAGGTATCCAGACCTCTGTGCCCAAGAACTGGCCTAGAAGTCCCGGCTAATTTGGTCAGTTAAGGTGTATAGAGAAAATAAAACAGAAACGAAAAAAATATCTCTGAAAAGCTCAAGTCCTGGTACCTGTATCTAAGCTGTGGAGGGATTCTGTTCATTATTAAAGAGAGTACTGATTATTTTACTGTTAAAGCAATGTCACTCTGCCCTGTTCTACTATCTTTTTTTCTTTAAAAGCTTCATTAGACAGAGAAGTAGCCTGACTTGTTTCAGAGGTGTGGAAGGCAATGAGAGCTACGGGTACCTATTAATAAATCTACTTCTTTGGGGATTTTTTGTCAAAATACAAGCCCTCAATGGTGTGGAGGTCAGTTGCTTATTTTCTCTTCTTAGTCTGTGATGCCACTGTCAGGGCAATGACATTTACACTGGGAAGCTCAGTGGTGTCTCCATGGAGCTACTGGGTTGAGTAAAGACACAGAGAAAACACCCACTCACATTGAAATGTGTTCTATGTACTCTCATATTTATGACACAACAAAGACATCTTTGAAAATATTTGTGGTGTTTTCCACACAGAGAGCCTACCAGGTTTCTCAAGACTCTGTGCCCTGCATATCTGTGTTATGTGAGCTGCCTCAAAGTGCTATGCTGACTCAACCAGGCATGAGGTGGTGTTCCCATTGACAGGGATTGTGGCTACTCCTGTTGCTCCACCTCATCAACTGATGGTGATGCACCAGGTCTGGACTACCAGTGTAGGCCTTGTGTAGGGGTATGGCTTGTGTCTTGGCTGGTAGGGAGTGAGTCGCTGGTGAGGACAATGGAAATTCCCCCTCAAAACTAATTTCAGTGGGTTTTTCCAGATAACAGAGGAACATTAAAACATTTTACTATATCAGCTGACAAAAAGCATACAGCAGAGAAAAAAATGTCACTGTGCAGTGAGCACAATAAGAGAGAGAATATCAAAGAGGACATGAGAATTTAGGAAAGCCCGCAATACTTTAGGCATCAGAAAAAGTATCTATCTCACTGCTGTTTTCTATATAAGAGCTTGACCAAGCTACTCAATTAAAACTAACCTAGGCATACCTAATTCGGTGAGGGATCATACTTGAAAGCAAATCATTTGGACTGAGATTAAAGAGAGCATCACTATCTTGTTTGGGTTTTTTTTCTTAAATGAATAGGAGGTGTGTTAGAAGAAATACATGAAAAACCCCTTGAGCCAACATTGTAGGTTTTTACACATTTAGAGTTGAGTGAATAGACAAAACCAGCATATTTTATAGAGTTTTCCAAATTTGTTTTTCCAAGGCAACCCTGTGTATTATGAAGAGAGCACACATGCCTTCTTCCCTGAAAGTAGCAAGAATCAAAGAAGAAACTATCTTCTTCCATTCCTGGCATTAACTCCTGCATGGGCAAAAAGACGATTCATCCAGCTTCTTCCTGGCTGTTATCCCAGTGTTTCTTTAATCCATCTCAGGTGCTTCTTTAGTCTGTCTTCCAGGTCTGTTCCTACTGATTCTTCTCTGCTTCACGCTCTTTCTTTTCCAACACAACCCTCCCCAAGAACCATGCTGGCCAGAGCCACCCGCCCACATAGGCAGCAGTGCTGCACTAATGGGAGCCTGCTCTTCAGGTGAGAGCTGCATCAAACATTTCAAAGACAGAAGAAGGAGTTAATGAGCAGCCAACAGTAACAAGTGAAGTAATTTGCTCTAATAAAGAAAGAGAGGATTTAATGCTGTACGTGCCAGTTATACAGAGACAGACACCATGGCAACAGGCTTGTCAGGCAGTAGCAGGGCACTACTTTAACTATCGCTGGGGACATCATTAGTAGTGGAGAAACTTCAAAAGCTTTGGAATTTGGGTTCCTTTCACACTCAGAATCTCGCTTGCTCATATGGACTTCATTAGGGTCTCTAGTCTGTAAGCTTAGACAGGGGTAACAACAACAGCAGGCTGGGATTTTGGATGCATCCTGAATGAGATGGAAAGGAAAAAGGTTCTCAGTCTATCTGAGCACTTCCAGGCCTGACAGGTTGTCTCAACTGTATGGAAATGAAGAAGTAAAACATACTGTTGAGTCAGGTTCAGCAGGACTGTCTGAAGTAAAGAAAGAAAAGGAGTTTGAAAAGTACTGCCCCTTCTGTGCTTACTCTTAAGCCATGGATCAGATCATTAGCCTGCAGTGATAGAAAGATGAGATTCCTCTGTAAATGTCCCATTCTGGGAGGCTGAGCAGGTGACAGATAATTTGCATGTATGAGGTTGATTCTTTTTATCCTCCTAGCTCATAGACAGAACCTCAAATCCCCGTGATCGTCTTGAAACTCAAGTAGACATTTAGTCTGTTACAGAGCAGGTGTCAGATGCTGATGTGGTAGGATTTATATCCACGGGAAGTTCCTCTGTAGGCAACCACAAGACAATTAGTGCACAAGGAGTTTGGAACTCTGAGTGTGGTCTAACGTGAATCACATTTTACAATGCAATGTACAGAGTTCAGATTTTCATTTTATGAGGCTGTAGTGCAAACTACAACATTTCTACGGGAAACTGGAGAGAGAAAGGAAAGACCTTAAGAGCCATTGCAGGGTTTCTGTTTTGCCCAATCCTATTTTTAAAGTGCAGAGGATGCCATGCAGCACAGTTTTCGTAATGTAAGAGAACGTATCACAAATTCATGAACCTTTGTGACTTGCCTGCATTATAATTACCCATGACTGAGCTACTCAAATCTAATGGGAGCTGCAGTGCTTCATATCACTGAAAATAGAGCATTGCCAAAATGCAGAGTATAAGAGTGCAGAGTCCAGATATCCAAGCGCTGACTCAGCCCACCATGCCCCACTGCTTTTACAGGACCTGCTGCAGGCATTTCAGTCAAAAGGCACTTTAGCCCTACCACAGGACTAACTGTGGGAACTGATGAACGCAGACATTTATTTGGCTTGCAGCCCTAAGGAAGGAAAATAAGGTAGTTGTTAATCATTTTCTATCAGATGCATCAAGTAAAAGGGAGAAGTGCATTCAATCCCATGAAAAGGCTTATTTTTGAGCAGTTCTTCTCTGAGACCTGATAGCCAAGTGCTGTGCTCAAATTACAAATGAAAGAGGAGGTGGCTCCTCTGGCACTGCCTGCTTCCCAAAGATAAAGGAAGATGGAGTGCAGCACTCTGCCCATCCTGTACAGAAGAGTGAGAGTCATTAAGATAACTATGAGAATTATTGTAGTGAGGGCATCTTGCTTGAAGGAAAGGGAGAAGAACTGGGACCGTGCAATGGATTTCAGTGTATATTTGAGTTTTCCCAGTCCTATGTAGAGAGGCCTCTCTGTGATCGTAATTGGAATGAACCCATGAATAACACATGTGAGCAGAAAGCAAATCTGAAGCTGCAAGCTGTTAGTTCACCCTGCTGCATGGTTAGTAAGGAGATGTGTTGCATGCTCAAGATATAGGGCAGGGAAGGACACATTCATCTTACTGAACTAAGTTTCTCTCTCTGCTTTTCATAATAAAGAGCATTCTGTATACAGATAATAGAACTACCATGGTGAGGCCTCATCTGGAGTCCTGTGTCCAGTTCTGGGCTCCTCAGCTCAAGAGGGACAGAGAACTTCTGGAGAGTGTCCAGCACAGGGCCACCAAGATGATCAGAGCACTGAAACATCTTTCATATGAGGAAAGGCTGCGGGAACTGGAGCTGTTTAGTCTAGAGAAGAGGAGACTAAGAGGGGATCTTATTAACATTTACAAATATCTAAATGGTGGGTGTCAGGAGGTTGGGGCATCTCTTTTTTCAGTTGTAGCTAGCAACAGGACAAGGGGTAATGGCATGAAGCTGGAACACAAAAAGTTCCACTTAAATATAAGAAAAAAACTATTTCACTTTGAGGGTGAGGGAGCCCTGGCACAGGCTGCCCAGGGAGGGCGTGGAGTCTCGTTCCTTGGAGGTCTTCAAGACCCGCCTGGACGTGTTCCTATGCAACCTGATCTAGGCAAACCTGCTTCTGCAGGGGGGTTGGACTAGATGATCTCTAAAGGTCCCTTCCAACCCCTACCATTCTATGATTCTATGATTCTATATAGCTATATTAGAAATATAGAAAATTCTCAAGATTTTGGAGATCTCAGCTTGCCCCTGGTAGCTGTCTTCCAGGCAGTTGGAGGTATGTAGATATCTTTTGTTGGTTAGCAGGCAAATATCTACTGGTGCAATCTAAAACAGCTGCATGCATGTCCTGACCAGTGATAGGTGCACAGGAACAGCAGGGCAAAGCCTATGGTTTCCCTCCTGGCTGTTTTTATCTTGCAATCTGAACTAAGTCTTTCTTTCTCTTACTGGAAGAGGGCCTCTAAACAAGAGCAGCAAATACCATCTATTAGAAAGGTAGAGCCACTCACTAAAACCAGTCATGCTTTAGTCAGATAGCTGTAGCTGGGAGATGTCAAGCAGAGGCTTGGGGTTTGTCACGAGGCATTCTGTGTTCAGAGACAGGAACCAGGCAGCAGTTTTCTTCCTGCTTAAAGAAAGAGCTTAGGAACAAGCAGGCATGGAACAAGCAGGCATGGAGAAAGGGCCCTCTCAAGTGTAGCACTGAAGAGAGGGGATGGAGCCTTGGCCCCACATATGCCTTGGGGAAACCCATCTCCTCCTTCCACTGCCACTGGAGCAGACGTCATCTTGTCAGATTGTTGCAGCAAGCTACAGAAATATTTTCTGATTGCTAAAAAGGGCTGCTAGATTATCTTGCCTGCATTGCTATGACATTCTTTATAATACTGTGAAATTAAATGCAGAGACGTTTTCTGAAGGATAAAGGTTTTGCAAGATCTTAGGAAATCATAGCACTGTTAGCCAGTGATTATTAGCTTCAGTTTCTTCTTTAAATCACATCTACGTTACCATGTTTCTCACATACTCAAGCTCCTGGACTCCCTACACATGCATTTTACCCTCCTCCCCTCACACTTGAGTTCCGGTCACTCACCTCCTGAAACCCCAGACCTCATATTTGGATGCTGAAATGTGCTTAAGGACAAGCATTCGTAGGAGATCTCAGCTGCAGCAACTTGCCTATCGCCTTCCATCCTCACTCCTTTTCCTGGAAGACTGAGCTAAGGCTCATGGAGGAGTGTCACCATGTTTGCTTGATTCTCTGTTCATCCTCAGGCTGTGTCCATGCCTTACTGACCTGCGCTCTCTGTAGCTCATCATCTGCCTCTGAGCTCCTCACCCACAGCTTCTGCAGGCGCTTGGCACAGCCAAAGTGGACAATTGGAGAAGAAGCTAGAGTAGCAACAGAAATTTTACCTGCCCTCTCAGCGTGGGGTTCTCTGTGAAACATATGCTGGATGTTGCAGGCAGTGGAGATCCTCTGCATTATTTTGAACGTTGTTGAACTTTGATGCACAGACAGACCAAAACCAAAGCCACCTGGGCCCATCTGCGGTGACACTTCAGCATGACATGAGAAATACTCTTTGGGCAGGAAATGTAAAGGAGGTTGAGTTTGGGTTTGTTTGATTTGTTTAATTTTTTTGTTCAGGACTGCATTTATTTTTCAACTGACAGGAATTTGTAGTGGGCTTAAAATAGCTTGCCAGTAATAAAACAGAGTTTCTCTTTCTGCTTCTCATAACAAAGAGAAAGCCAAAAGAGTGCTTCCATGTTCAGAAGGGCCTCAGAAGTCTCTGCTGAATTCATCAACCATGATTCAAACCAGTGTGCAGCACAGCCACTGAGGAAGAAAAAGAACAAGAAGTGAAACCAGCTGGAAGGTCCACGGGATGCCACCAGGGCACTCTACTATGGCTCTGGCAGAACAAGCTGGAAGAGCTGGAGCTGCGTTTCAATCTGTTGTACATATAGCAACCACCTGCTTTGGAACTTTAGGGAAACTTATTGTCAACATCAGTCTCAGAATTGCCAGTGAAGTCTCTTCTGAGGGAAGATCAATTCTTCAAGGCAAACAGCATGATCTTTGAAAAATTCTAGGGTCAGAGTATGCAATGTACAATCTCAGCTAGATTTAACTAACTGTGACTGAAGGCCACAGGGCTTCCTAGCCAGCCTCCCCACTTTGAGCCAGCCTTCAGCTGAGAGGACTAATTGGATGGATCTCTTGATGTCCCTTCCAATTGTTTCCTGAGATATATTTGTATTCTGCCAAGGGAGACCTCAAGCTGATTTGCTTTTATTAGAGCTTCAACAGGAAAAATTTGCATTAAAAACAATGGGGGGGGGGGGGGAAAGATCTTACATCTTAAAATGTCTCTTCTAATTCTGGCAAGTTGATTAGTAGATTCTCTGCCAGACAAGAACAGTTCCCTGCTATGTGTTTTCTAGTAAACTGACCACTGCCATCTAAAAGTACATAGTGAAACACACGATGTAAGCATCTTCTCAAGCAGCCTGAAGGGTTTTGAATGTATCTTCACTATTTTACTCATATAAGGTAAATATTTATTCTACTAATTGACACAGGCCTTCTGAGGTGAAGAACCTTTTCCCATAAACAAACTTTCCTTTTGAAAAACTGTGAAGTTTACCACTTAGAATAGACATTTTAAAGTTTAAATAACTGTATTTTAGTGAGATCCATTGCTGTAGCTTAACCAGAGAGTATTTCAATCTGACCAGCCTCACCTCAGCCAGAGAGAGCTGGATGACTCCCCTCTTCTCTTTGTCCAGGAGATGGAACACTTCTAAAAAGTAGATGATGGGGGGGAAAAAAAATTATATAAACCATGGAGTTTGGCACGTAGAGAATCACTGCCTGACAAAGTGCAGAAGTCTGGCTTTTTTCCACAATCTACTAGAAATCTACAGTGGTTCTGTAAGATAATATTACAGCTGTTCTTCCTTTCTGTTACAAGTCATTTCTAATTCACTTCATGGGGCCGAATAGTCAGATCTACAGCAGCAAACTGAGAGTTGGCAGCAGAACAACTATAAAATCTGATTCGGTAGCATCTGGTATGATCCAGGGATAAACCTGTAAATCAGGTCAGAGTATGGATTATAAATGATAAACGGTACCATTTATACGAGCTGGGACAACCTGAGGGCTAGAGCACTGACCATAAAATGCAGGTGACTGTAAAGCAGAAAAGCATGGCAGGTTATGAAAACATGTCTGCCACTTTCCATGGTTATTCAGACAGAAAGACTTTTGCTATTTCTCTGCTGCTTTCTCCAACAGACACAATTTTGCTGGCACACTCATGCTTCTATGCAATTCACTACATTCACAGTTAAAAGACACCAAATACTTAACAAAACCCCAAAGTTTTCAGGACTTCCCTTGGCTGATGAATGGAGGCACTTACTGAACAGGGTCTCCAGGCGAATCATACAGGCCACAAAGCCATCAAAATCAATGGTCAGCTTGCTGCAGGCATAACGGATGACAATGCTGTGTTGCACCTCATCGTTGAGTGTGAAACCTAAAGGCATGGGAAGCACACAAATCACTGATACAGTAGGTTAATATATTGTCTTTCATGTGACTTGTCCACTGTCTTTCATGTGACTGCTGCAGTTGAAGGCAGGCCTGGGTGAAAGACTGAGGACGGTTTCTCCCAGAAAGTCTGTTGGACTCCATCATCCGCCTCTGCTGTGGGTCTTTTTCAAAGCTCATTGTGCTGGATTAAGACAGGCATAAAGTTCTCCCACAGTATTTTGTCAGACTGCATATTTCACATTGTTTCACAGCATAACCAGTCCTGTGTTCCCCAGATAAACCCCTAATTAGCAAGTCCTGGCACTGCAGCTGAATAGCAGTGATTGCAGGAGAGCCAACTGCTCATGTAACACATTGGGCTCTATTCAGGCCCGTATTAGTGCTATTTCTGTCTATGATTCATATAAACTCCACTGAGCAGAAGACAGATCAAAAAAACTGTGCTCCCCTAGATGCCCCTCAGCTGGCAAGCACTTCTCCAAAAGTGAATAGTAGGCATCAGAGAGGATTTCGTTTGGGCACGCCTTAATCAGGCTTGCACTTTATAGTGTAGAGAAAGGTAGTGGGAGGAAATGAAGGAAAAAGAGGATTTGGACATAGCTTTGAAAGAGGACAATTAGATTAGGAAATAATGAGGCCAAAAATAGAGCAAGTAATAATCAGATGGATCAGCCATGGTCACAGCATGGACAAAAATATCAGTGGTTCAAAATGCAGAACAGAGAATGGAGTTTGATGTATATAGCAGCAAAAGACATAGCAGCATGTGACTGTCAGGAAGGGAGAATGGCACCGGCAATGCTGTGATCTAGGAGATGGGAGAGAAACAAAGCCATTAAAAGGCTTCCCTGTTCTTCCAATGTTTGGCGACACAATGGTGTCCCTGAGCAGCATACATACCTGCCTCTCTGAGGGCATTTCGCATCTCATGGGAGTCAATAGTACCAGAGTAGTCACTGTCCACTTTCTTATAGATTGCCTGCAGCAGAGGGAAATGAGGGAAGGTGAAGATAGCTTTTCTATGTGTGTCTACACACAGAGCAACACAATGTTGCAAGCACAGGCAGGCTGGCTTCAGCCTTCACTGCTGAGTAACAGCAGTAGCAAAGGCATGCTCACACCAGACTCACCAGGGGTTAGCAGCCAGAATGAAATAACCAAGGCTCTTCTAGGGTTTAATCTTGGTTTGTTAGTCCACTCTGCAGCCCATGCTCTGCCATCCTCACTGCTTGTATAGCTAGATTAATATCAGGACAATCACGCTGCACCCACACTATCACTCTGCCTTGCAGACTCAGCTTTCAGTTCCTGACAGCTGAGACAGGGGCTGCCCCTACCAGCCCATGCTCCTACTCTTTGAAATGTTAACAAGCTAGGGAAATGTTTCAAGTAGCTACTGGCAAGCAAGGCAGAATGGGAAACACATTCCCATGGGCTGGCAGCCTGCCTGCCTTCTTATTACATGGTGGCAGTCAGGCCACTGAGGAAAATATCCTATAATTTGGCAAATGCTGCAACAGACAAAGTCCATTTTGGTTAATATTTCAGACACAATGACAGAAGATTTCTACTACCATCACATTTATCATCTACAATTAGATGCCACCCAGACCTACAGCTCAAACTATAATTGGCTCTCAGGGTTTGCTCTGCTGACACCAGACCTAGGATGGAGCTAGTGCTTCATGAGTTCAATATCTCCCTGTGAACCTCTAGGACAGATGCTCTGTGCTGACTGATCAGCGTCAAGTAAGGCAGTAGTAACAGGCTTGCCTGAAAACAATGCTACCAAACAAAGCAGGTCCAAATCTGATCTTTTAGACTGTCCAATTCTGGGTCAACTTCTTGGGACACTAAATCCTCTGACAGAAAAAATAACTCAGCACTGCTACAAGATTTTAAAAAATATAAAGCCAGGTTTTTTTTGTAGGCCCTAAAATATATCTGTTTCTTGTTTTTGCTGGTGCCTGACTGGCAACATAACAGCAGAGATATATTCATATGAGCTTTAATACAGCAGGCAGCAGACAGAGCTGTCTTTGCCAACAATAAAAGAGGGTTAATCTTGCTTTCCATAAAATATTGCAAATTATGGAGAGTGGTGGGGCCAAGGTAAAAGAGGCTCTGCTTGTGCCCTTTTAAATCAGAGGTGTTTCTGAGCCCAGGAATGAACTCCAGCCATGAGAAGGAAGGCTTCTAAATATATCTGCCTGTGGTGGCTTAACCCTATCTCAGTTCTGGATCCATACTTCAGAGCTTAAACTTAAACTTAACCAGAAATGTTATGTTACCAAATATTTCTGAATCTTCATCCAAAGTGTCTTGAATTCTGCAAGTCCCAGGGTGCCATTCCCATTGGTCTGGGAATGTTAAGGCATGGTTCAAAAATCACGATTTCTCTGTCATTAGCAAAACTGGAGAGCAACCAGTTCTGACAAAAACAAATCACCCATCTCAGTGTCATCTTAATGCCATATTAGGTCTCACTTGTAATGCATCTCCATCTCACACAGACAGGCCCATAGCTTTACATTTGCTTAGCTAAAGGCATGCCAAGAATTTCTAGGCTATCTGCACTCTCAAGGAATGATATATGGGATTGCTAAATATATAAGCATGATTAGATCCACTCGCATTTTGCACAGTTAACAGAAGATTAGAGTCCTTAAGGAAAAAAATGACTGGCCTCACAGAGGACAAGTGTTAGAAACCAGAGGCAGGGACCACAAGTCAACAGGAAGAGTCAATAGTAGGCTACACAGTCTTTCTCCGTGTCCTTCAGGGCCTTGAATATTCCTTCCTATGGAAAATTTTGCAGAAATAGGGAGTTGGCCCCCTGATGCTGTACGTATTCAGTTGTTCTGTTGGGTTTGGGGGACTGTGGAGTGGAGGGAAAAGGCATAATTCCTCCTAACATCCAGTAATCTACAAATTCCACAGCTAATCTCTGCTGACCTCAACATGACCTTGATTTGAGACCAACACTGGTGTAGACCTGGAAGCATGGCTCTTGACTCTCCCAGTGCACTCGCTACCTTTCCAGAATGTCAAAGAAGTATCAACTTCTGCTTTTCCCCTGGCTACACAAAGCTTATTAGCTTCCATGTTTCCTACAAGCTACGCAAAAGGGAGGGAGGCACAGCATGTACTTGCAGCTATCATCCTTTGAACACGCTCTCCAGCTTGTCTCTGCTGCTTTGAGTTTTGTACTCTATAAGTAGTAGCTGATTCAGAGACAGTAGTTGAGGTTATGCTTAAAACCTGCCTCCTGTCAAGCATGTTGTGTATGCATCCAAATCTGCTCAGGTGCATCCAGGCAGAAGGTCCCTGCTGCTTCTCTCTGCTATTTTTAGGGAAAAGTTCAAGCAATGACAGATGCAGAGCAGGTGAGAGAAGCAGATGATGATTAATTGGTTCAGATTTCTGCCATCCTGAGCTGATGGAGCTGCTTGACTGAATTTTGTGCCTCCAGCCACATGCCTGGACAATGGAAGTGTAAACGTAGCACATCTTGTCAGGAAGTTGTGCAAAGGAGATCCAGAAGCTCTAAAGGTGATGAAATAAACTTTCAAAGGATACATCTAAAAGGCTGATCATCTCTCTGCAAGTATTAATGTTGAATCCATCACTTTTAATATCCTTTCCTGTACAAAAAGTAGTAAAAAATCCAAGTCAGAAGTATCTTCAGGTAAATATTTTTCTGCAGACAGCCTTGGAGATGTCAACAACCTTAAAATCTTGTTAGCAAAGTGAATGCTCTGCCATCTCTTCCACAATTTCTCTTCAGCTGATTAACATGGCCTTTTGGCAAAGAGGCAGGGCATGCTATTGGTTTTAGGGGTGATAAGCCTCTATCTGTCCACAAAAGTTATACAGCAGCATAACAATCAGTGGTCCTCCCAAGAGGTACAAGGAATATAGCGTCTCTGCAGGACATCAGCTGGCAGCACTTAGAAGGGGAACATCAGGTGTTATGTTTTTCCCCTGTATTAGAGGTTCAATAAACCAGGAGAAACTCAGCTGGGTACAGACACAAACTCGTTTTGTCTTCACCCTTAGCTGATATAGTTGGGTTTTGTTAACACAGATCCCATCTGTGTTCTGATGGACCCAAGCACAGGTGTTCACTTTGACCAAGAAACATCTTGATGTCTTGCCATTTCAGCACCAAGAGCTCAACTCCATTCAATGGGAACTAAATAACATTACTTACTCTTTGCCAAAACCTGGTTTAGGATAGTTTGAAGTTCAATTGCAGTCACTTCACAGTCCTGGACAAAAAACATATGTTAGGTGTTAACACAAAAATTATTTGAAATGTGTTATATTCATATGCTGTCAGACACCCAGAGACTATTTTTCTTCCATATCTAAGGTGTGGAATTTTTTTTTCTTTATGTTTACTATCAGACATCATATGGATGAGATCCTAAGAAACCACGGATGTTTCCTAGTCTTTCAAATGGGAAATAAGTGGTTTGTTATGGTGACGTGACCCAGTAAATGTTAACTTTTTAACAGGTTTGATTGAATTAGGGGACTGACTTCTTTCTTAGCTGAAGAGGTTCAGGAGAGCATTTCCAACTTTTCTAGGCTTGTGAAAACTATAACCATATAATACTAAAATTGCCCTCTCAAAAGTCAGGAAAAGGTCTTTCTAACTAACGTTTTCCTTCTCTGATGCCAGTGGCCACCTGTTCACTAAGAGAACATCTGATGTGACAGCCACAGGCTAGCGCAGCAGGGCTTTGTAGTTACTGAGGTTTGGCAAATACAAGAAATAGAGAGACAAGTTCAGCCAACACTTTTCTGATTCCTGGGGTTTCTAAACCAAAAGGAAGGAATTGGCCAACTTGGCAATTGTCAGAATTATACGCTTACTCCACAGGTAATTTATTTCACCATGGGATAATATTTTCACAGTCCTTACTTTCATCACCCCTATTTTCAAAGTTATTCTATGCCCTGCATTACCAAGGGAACAAATCGCATTTTACACCAATAAGAAGAACAATGTAGTAAAACTGCTCTATTGTAAAATAAATTGAGCTGAAGCTGTGAGTTAATAAAAGGGAAGAACTACTTGTTTTTTTGAAGACAAGAGAGTAAAAGGAATTGATAAGTCAAATATTTGCATAATCAGAACAGAGAGGTTCCAGTCTTTTTCTTTCACTGTAATTCACTTACCTCTCCAGAGAGCTTTTGAAACAGAGTCTTGAACTCATCATCTATATCTTTGTTATTGACATGAGGCTAGAGGAAAGAGATGACCGAGAGTGTGGTTTACAAGGTTGTTCTAGAAAGTGAACTGGGGATATCATAAAGCAGCTTTACAGGGGCCTATTTACAGCAATGGAAAATGAGCATTTGCTCTGCAGCAATGACAAAACAGAGGCACTACTTAAATCACCACCAGCCAGGGGCTGGTTTCATTTGGGAGTAAATACTTTCTAAGACTGATTAAAAAGTTTTCTTCTGCTACCAAAGCAGTTTTAAAAAATAGCTGCTGTGAAAATGTTGCTGCACCTGGCCATAGCAATTCAGCAGTTCCTTGGAAGGCTGCTTTTGCAATTTCTCTTGGGCTTCAATGAAACAATCTGTTTCTATGGAAAGGATCATTCTGTGCCCTCCCCACCTTCTCCTACCTGTGCTAGATTGAAGACAATTTAATGTGTTCCAGCCCAGCCTACCAGGGTGCAGTTTCTGTGCTGCATGGGCCTAGGTAAATTAAACTGCACATGAAACTAGGGCGGAGATATGTGAAGAATCACCACAAACAAAAAATATTTATCTTGAGTGGAAATACAGACTGTGAATCCAGCTCAAGTGAGAAATAAAAATCTTGCACCCCACATCGTGAAGGAAAAGTTTGCTAAGAAAAAAAAATAGGAGAGAAATATGCCCGGTGAATTCATTTACCTCATCTAGTTTTGCAGATACCACATCACCAATCATCCTAAGGGCAAAAAAGGAGAAAAAAAAAATAAACCACATCCAAAAATAATGAGTCTACTATTTACCTTCAAAATAATTAGCAAAATGGGCTGGTTTAATACAAGGTGTAAGCGAATGCACAGAATAAGCCCCCAGGTTTCCTGCTTCCCACACTCCCCATCCCATCTCTGTCTGTTCTATCTGTCTGTCCCACCTCCTTGAAGATACTTTCGTTGGGAAATCCAGACTCCTACTTTTTCATCCAATGGCTGCTACTCACACAATCCCTTTTTAAAACTGTCTTCTCATTACCATACTCACAAATCTTATGCTCTGTGGGGACTTCTGCTTCCCAAACCTGAGGGATCTAGGTACCACTTGAGTGCTTGGTGGAGACCACCTGAAGAGCCACCACCATGAGTCTTTACCATGGATGTGTGTGTCACATATGGTAAACTATGTAAGAAAGTAGGTCCTAGAAATAGGCTTATTTTGTTGGTTAAGCAAACAGACAGACCACATGCTGTGGGTACACCACCTGACCTTTTCCTCTATCCACCTCATCTCATAGAGGAGGCTCTACAGAGAAGATACGCACTGTGGTTTAGCCCGCTTCTCAGAAAAAACTCGCAGGCAGAACTCTCCATTTTTGAAAGGCTCAAAAGTGGACGGCACTATGAGATACTCTCCCTGCGGCAACTTCATGCGGCTGGAGACTTCACGCAGGTTGACATAAGGATCAGACCGGGCTACTGGTTGGTTCCTCGCAAAGAAAGCACGGTTCATATGAATATCTGTGTTGTTTTCCAGCTGTGGGGAATATGCTTTTGTTAGAAGCCAATTCACTGGTAAGCAAGCCACCCTATTTCAATTTTAGTTCTTTAACATTGTCTCAAGATTTACTTAGCATAAAATAATAAATTCATGAGTGATGTCATAAAAGATAACTACCAGAGTTCTGTCATGGGAAACAGTCAGGCAGATAATCACAAGAGGCAAGGATCTTTTTCTGTAAGTGTTGTCCTTTCACATGCCTCTTAACAATATGTAAAAACATCATATTTTGTGCTTGTATCTGGTCAAACTAGTAATGTTGTACCTAACTTGTCCATGTATTGAACATTTTTTAATTTAATATGCTGCTTGCAGACAACTTCAACTTTTGGAATATTTCTCAGCAATTTATGGTGTGGAGTAACTCTCCTAATTCTATAGGAACCGTAGTTTCTGGTTTCTTCAAAGAGATGAAAAAGAATACTAAACAGGACAAAGTAGTAGGTGAGAATTTTGGGGCCACATTACATGATTTGCCCAACTTTTGTTAGTAATACTAAGGATATTCCTTGGAATTATGTCGTAAATGGTAATTAACTTTTCCTTAACACCAATATACTCTTAAGCAAGTGAAACATTGCATAGCTCACAAAACAATACACTGATGTAAGAAGAAACAGCAGTGTAAGAGTAACATCTCTGCCATAAACTTCTTATTCATTACTTTAGTTCCACAGGGCTGTCTCTCAAAAAGTGTGATTCTACGATCCAGAAAAAATGCTGTGTGGTTGATACAGGGTGGGGAATTTTGAATACAGATAAGGTTTCTAGCTGTCTTAGACCAGAGTGTGAAAAGGTGTTACCAAACATTTTATAATCATTCAGGTTTTATGTTTTAAACTGCAGAAAAACACACCTTTTTTCCCTCTTTTGCACCTAAGATTTTGCCCTATCCTTTCTCCTGACTTGATCTTAAGTGAAATTGCAAAGATTAAGAAACCAAATCCACATGTTTTTTCAAGGTGTATAGTTCATTTTCCCTTTGCATCTGCAAGCCTCTTAAAAGAACACAGTTAATTGATACATGACCACACATTCATTTACTGAGAGAGAGGAAAAGGGCTGAAAAGCTGAGAAAAAATTGGCAGTGCAGGCTGATGGACCTCAGTAATTAGTACAGGCTTTTCCTACTGCCAGCTGCCCCTGGGGTGTCTTTCTTCAGGAATGAAAAGTCTGTACCTCAGTATTGACATCTGGGAGGATTAGGGGAGCTTGAGTTTGTTCATTACCAGGAACCCCAGCTCAGAACTATAAAAGGAATGGATCCACACAGTTTAGCATTTCTTCTAAACAATATTAGATACATTTTCTCAGTTCTAGAGTGTTGAGACCCTGTTCTGCCTTCACCTGTGCTAAACAGACAAATGCTGACCTCTGTTAAACAAACCTAGTGAAAGCCAAATTTCAACAACTATAAATGAAATCAAGATTGGGACTCAGATATGTAAAATAAAGCCTTGTGCCCCAGACCATTGGAAATGGTTGTTCAGAACTTGAGATATTTTTCCACTTATCAAAGAATAAAGCTCTCTAAAAGAGCTGGTGTTAGTAAGGAAAAAGTCTTCCTGGTAGCTAAACTCTCCAGCGCAAGAGGAGGTGACCATCTGGAAGCTAGAAGTCTTCAGCACAGCTTACATACCTCTTGAGGAATCTGAAAGGGAAGAGAAAAAGCCAATGTTAAAGGGCTGGTACATGCTCAGATGTATTATTACTTTTTTTTTTTTAAATCAGATAAAGCCTCCTTCAGACACTTTCTTTTGTCATCATTTAAAACCACCTCTGCGGTGGTTCTAGGTAATGCTAGAGCTGTTCCAAAGGAAAGACAGGATCTTCATTCAGAGGAATCTATACAACATTTCATTGTTTTTTCTCCTGATCTAGTGTTGTGAACGATACTACTGGTTGGAAATGTTTTGGCAAACCTTTAAATGTTCAGTTGGGAAAGTCAACAAGTTAGCCTCACTTTGCTAACCAGAAACAAAATGAGAATTGATTACAGCAGACATAAAATCTGCTAGTCTAACTGCTACTGGACTGTGAAGAAAATACAAGGCTGTCATCACTAGCAGTCAGCCTGAGGATGATGAGATTGTTATGAGGCAATTATAACAAGTAACACAACTCAAGATTTAGCCTTTCCTAAACTAAATAATCTGCTATGCTAATTTATACCTCCAAATATAAGATACCTTTTCCAAAAGCAATTAGCTGTCTTGAGAGCACAGTTTCTAGGGAGAGCCAAAGACAGTGTCTTCCTAAGTCCAAAAAGAGTGTTTGGAAATATTGCACATGCAATGATTCTGTGGCCTGAAATTGCCTCTTGAGACCTCAGGACTTCTTCATTATAACCAGCATACTGAAGGCCAGGAGCTTGACGATGGGCACATTTACAATTATTGTCAGTAGGCAGTTTGAGCTTCATGACTTAGATAAGCTCTGCAGGGCAGGTACACTTCAGCATACATCTTTTAACCTTCTTCTGCACAGAGGTCTGTTTTAGGTCACCATCCATGCAGCCCTAACCAGACCTCCTCAACCACAGCATCAGCTGCAATCACATAAATCTACAACAATGTGTGACACAAGTAATTTGGATCATACCTGGATGTCTACCTGGGATGCCTCAGTAGTCATTAAAAAGAATGTCTTTCAAAAGAAAGTCTTCAACTTGTTAAGAGTCACCAAGTCTAACCTACTAACTGAAAAGATCACAGAGGAGGCAGATGGGACAAGATAGATAGTAAAGCACAAAAGCTCAGATAAATTCTTCAGGTTTATACTCAATGATATGAGCAGACAAACATCCTAATATGCAAATTCAGGACTCCAGTAGGCCAAGGTGCTTGGAACCACACAGATGGCAACTCAGAAATGTGCTCGGTGAGAATCATTTGTGTATGCAGACTCTTAGGCACTAGGGATAACTTTTGCCAGTTTTTAACCATCCTGAGCAAGATATATTAGGAAAAGTCAGACATTCCCATCTGCTTTCACCTGTGGTGGTTAATGATATTCATCCAGTGGAATGTATATAACATTTAATTGCTATTCTCCAGATACAATATTGGGAATTACAATACTAGTTGGAAAATTCTATATTTGCTTTTCTCCCCTCATATCACAGAAATTAGAAATAACACTGTAGATTTTTTTTCCCTACATTATATTTTTAGAGACAGACACAACACTGGGAGAATGAGGGGGGGGAAAAAAGCGTTACTGAACCAGGACAATAGCATGGTAGACAATGAATCAAAACAATTTTCAAATGCAAGAGAAAAATAATGATAATAAAAAAAGAAAGTCACTACTGAGCACTAATGATAGGCTGTAATCAGAAACACTTACCTGCAATTGCCAGGCACCCTGAACCTGCCCCCATTCAGATTTTGTAAGAGAAGGCTCTCAATGAGACTGTTGCTAAATTATTGCCTCTAGTTTTACACTGCTCTCCTGTTAAAGTGAGACAAAAACTGAGCCTAAATTTATCTGAATCTTCCCATATTACGTGGGTCAGGATGAAATGAGATAAGGACTTGAATCATCACACTAAATACAGTCCTTATGAAATTGTAGTGCTGAATGTCAACATGTAGCACATTGCTATTTTTTTCCCAGCGTAACAGAACAGGGAATAAAGCCTTTAATCAGGAACAAACTTCACCTGATAGAGTGAATAACCAATACTAAGGAGACCTTCTCCCATTTTCTTCTGTCTCCTGCGGTTCTTCTGCATCAAGCCCAACAGTATAGTGCAGCATGGCTCGTTCAAACTCCCTTCATGGTCATCATCTGGTTCATCCAGCCGGATTTTAAACTGAGGATTGGTCCAATATGTTGCTGAGAATTCACAAGACGAGACACAAAGAAGGAGATTTTCGCTGTTATTGTAGCCAAGATGGCTGTCACTAGAATTATAGAGAATATCTCTTTGGAAGGACTTTTGCCTGGAGTTTTTCCAGTCTCTTCCATTACATTACAAGTTTTATGTTCTCACAGCTATGCTGAATATCAATTGGAGCCACAGCAAAGTACCAAGGTATTTCCTGGGGAGTAATGACCAAGAGGGAGGAGCAGATATCATTAATTCCAGACAGTCATTTATCTCCAGGAAACATCCTTGGCTGAGGCTGTTATTGTTGCAAAAGGACCAAATGGCAGACAGCGTCTCCAGAGGTCTAACCTGAAAATGAATGGGAAACAACATTGCCACTGAACCGTGACACTTTTCTGGCCTACCCAACCCTTCAGAGGATTACTCCAGTCAGTAGCAAAAGCCATGTAAGCAGGAAAAGCAGATAGAGAAAGAAAAGAATACAGCCGCAAATTAACTGCTTAGTGGTTTGGTAATCCCTGACCAGGGAAAAAGTGTGAATTAGATCTTTGTTTAGACTGCCAAGTTTACTGTCTAAACCCCACAGAAAGGACTGCACCTCCAAGCCCTTCCCAATAAAGCCCCGTCCAGTTCACATGCATTTATCTTTTTATCATTTTGTTTGGTATTTCACCAAAAGCCCACTTGGCTGGGTCTCCACCTGGGTAGTTCTGGCAGCCCCCAGCAGTTGAACCCCGTCTCCACTGTCCATTAAACAGGACCAGGTCCCATTTGTTGACCTCGTTGCTTGTCAATGTGTCGGGAGTCAAGTTGCAGATCTCAAGGCGGGTAAACTGCCTTTGGAAATCTGAAAATGCCATCCTGGCGCACAAAAAGACCTGGGTTAGTCCATAAGCCTGCAACAGCCGAGGCGACTGCAAATGGATGTCTCTCCCAACAGTGCAGTAAATGTCAGCACTACAAAGATGCCCCAAACCCCATTTCATTGAACTCTGAAACTTGGAACTGGCTTTTGGGTAACAAAATTTCTCGCTCACTCAACAAGTTGTATCTCCTGGAGACAGTTGTTCTCAATGGCTGTTACTCATTACAGGCTCAATCATCCCATTTTCTGTCATCCCCAGCTGTGGGCAATCCTTCACGGAGCATGCTTCATAAGTAAATTCACTAAAACTAGTGGAATAAAATGTGCAATGGGGTGCCATTTAATGGGAGTAAGAGTTGGCTCTTATTGAAGTGTCACTCTGTAGAAAAAGTCTATTTTTGGTATTTTGCTTTAAATCTATTGTTGTTTGTATCATTCCTACTAGGTCTGCATGAACGACAGACCTTGATCACTTCACGCCGCAAGCAGAGGTCTGTTCTCATTTCTCAATGCCTTATGGCCCATATAGCTGATTACACAGGAAGACAGTGACTGTTTATCTTTCCAGTCTAGGACAGAGTGACAGGGGTTCAGCAGTGATCCATATAATCATCTAACTGGGATGGGCTTTCCATTAGGTCTGGGTAAACAGACTCTTCTCAAGCTGGTAATCTTAACTTTTTCATTAGTGTGTCGCATTTAGCAAAATAACCCAAACAAACCTCAAAATGTAGAGCAGTTGAGGTTCATTCTTGCCACCTCATTAATTTTATTACCATCTGGTCTCTGTATCTCTGATGAGCACTGACTTATGCAAGCTCTAATCAATGGTAATATTTGAATGGGAAGGGAGATAAACAAAGAGGTTAACAATGCACACATGTCATTATTAACCCACTTCATGCTGGTAGTTTCTTTCCATCCAACTGAAAAAGCTGCTTAAAGAGCATACACGCACATAAAATGTCTAAAAGATTTAAGCTAAATGAACAATTCTCACCAAAACTCTCCATCATCCACTTGCTTATCCAGAGTCTGTTTTTGTTTAGGATCAACATAATTCCATTCAGGAGCACTACAGACAAAGCACAAAAGATCTGAGCGTTAGGCTCTCACTTCAGTTACAGCTGATAAAGGTGTATGTATTTCTTCAACAGCTAGACCTTCTGCCCCTCCCAATGGCAGTACATGCTGCAACCTGACTATACAGAGCTGGAATCAGACTGCAACCACATTTGCAACAAATAAGCTCTAAATTGAATCATCCCTATCAGGTGCCAGAATGCACAAATACTGCAGATTGGCTGGATTAAGTAGCACACAGTATGAAAGTCAGGCAGAGCTTCTCCATTGTAAGATCTATCGGGATGCCTGACAGACTCCCTAGGGAAATGATATAAGCTCCGCTGTTGGGGTCAAGAAAGCAAAAAAATGGAATTAGAAAATGTACTGCAGAAAAAAAGCGTTGCCCCTTTCTCATTCTAATGGTAATGTGAAGCAAGCTGGATTCTGCTCTGATCTGTTCCCACGTGACAATGCAGCTCTGCACCTGCTTCAGCAGGGCTGTCCTGTGGTAAAGCAAGTGTAACAAAATCAGGATATGGCACGTGTGCATATCTGAGGCACCTTATTTTGGGGCTACATAATGCAGCTCCAAATAAAGGTAAGAATAGTTTTCATGTTTAGTTCTATTTTCTAACCTTAAGCTTGATACAACATCAGCACCAGGACTGTGGGTCAATCAGGACAAGAAACTGAAAACTCTGAAGTGTGGCATGAAAAAAATATATTGTGGCCCAAATGAAAGTAAAATTTATGCCATTCTAAAAATTAAAGAGGTTTTGTTACTGCCATTCTCCCGAGATTGCAAGACAGTTGAAGGCCGGAGAGTTTCTGAGAGATTTTCAAACTTCTGGGTCCTCAGTTTAGTCAAGTTCCCCATTTTTTTCAAGGTTCTCCAGTAGACAACAAATATTGGTCTGATTTGGAGACAAGCAACCTTAGAGTTTAAGCACAGGCACAATGGTTTGTCCCTGTTGTGATGCCCAGGAATGGGATTGGCTTGCATGTTCTACTGAGGTCCTGGCAGCATCAATAGGATCAATCTCAGAAAAGTAATCTTGCAAAATGATGTGGACATAGCTTGCATTGGGCCGCTCACAATTAAAATGTGGCCTGTTCTCTCTTATTAGAAAGCTATGCCTGAGTCAGGGAAGAATGTCTGCTGCTGTCCAAGGTGGATCAATATCTAACCTTGCTAATAAATTAGTAGTGTTTTATTCCAAATGATTTAGTATCTCTCTTAAACATGCTTTGTGATTGGATTAACTGCATAGTCTCAATTTAATTTTTAAAAGATACCAAAATACACTAAAGAGAGAGAAGCAGGGGCATATAAAAACCTACTTATCACTCCAAGCTCCAGTCCATTCCACTGAACCCCAGGGATTTCTAAGCCTCACTAGTTTTTCTGGCCGTCCTCGGTAATATACCTAAAAGATTCACAACAAACAGAGCCTGAGCACTTCTATTATTCCAATAATCACAGGGCAATTGCTTTTCAGACAAGATAAAACACAATTTGTACTTCGGTGATGCAGACTATTACAATTTGCAATAGGTAAAAGATACCTACATGCCTTCCACACTTATTTTATGTTATCCTATGCCACCAAGTGAGCCATTAGCTGTAGCACTCACCATTTCAATATAATGACAGCAAACTGCAAGGAAAATATCAGCTACACAACAGCAGAATATCTATGTCCTCGAAAGCAGGAGACATTGCATAACTCAGCAAGGCTGGAAAGAGGTTATTTAGCATGGACACTTCCGTAATGACTCCAGCTTCAGAGAAGCAGCGATATCTAGGACTTACTGTAAAGGTGAGACTAACAGCAGAGTTCATGAAAGAGGCTTCTACTCCTTTCCCATTAGTGCTGACAGGCTCTACCAGTACATGCTCCCAGCTCATGCAGCACAAACACTTAGGGAAACAGCTGCCTACTCTCCTGTTTCTCATTTCTGTAACTTCCATTCCAGTAACAGCCTGTCCCAACTTTATGTTTCATATTCCAGTCTGTGGGTACAAGTTGCAGACTGCACAGTATACTCTGTGTAATAACTACCAGTACAGAGCTTCTGACTTGGATAAGTACCACAGGAACATTCTTTTTTTTCCTTTTTTTTTTTTTTTTTCTGTAAGATGGTGCATAAGCCAGAAACATTTTTATTTGGCCAGTCACAGAAAGATATCATAAAGTTGAAGGGACTGCAGTATTGCAACCCCAAGCTGGTATGTATGATGGCCCTGGAGAGGCTGGCTTACCTCTTCTGCTCCAGTGACAGAGTAAGCATGTCCCTTTATCAGCTTCAGACTTGTGATTGCTTCTATTTCCGACGAAGCAGTTATCTGGGGCAATAAAAGTATACATATTTAGGACTATATATTCTGCTTGAGCTTAGCTTTCGTGAACAAATTGACATGGGGGAAGATATCCGAAGTGAACATCAATATTCTTGATGCAAAGTATATTAGATAGAGGTGAGATCCACAGCAAAAGTTCACCTCTGTGGTTTCATGCCCACAAACACGCAGTCCTAGCACAGCAGAAATTCAAGAATGTACAATGAAATCTAAATCTAAATCCAATTCCCAGCCCAGGTAACAGATCTAGTCACTTGCAAAGATATTTTCATGTGAGCTAAGCTCTAGCCTGCCTCAGTTGAGATCCAGTACCTGGTAATCCTTTATGCCGTGAACCAGAATTTCAAACAGGTAATGAAACAGGATGTGAAAGGTGTCAAATTTCCAAAACATGTACAAACATCACCTGTAACTCGAGAGAGATTTTATTACAGGTGTCAATAAAATTTTTGGACTGAAAATGAAAGCCAGAATCAGACTACAGGCTACAAGAAAGTGTCTCAAAGAGTTTGTCTCTGGTAGTTGAATGTTTGGAGCTGAAATTACACAGAATTTGAATGAGAAAAGATAATTGGAGAGTAAAAATGGAGCTCGGGAGGACCAGCCCCCGGTTCATGGCTCTAACTAGTATCACAGGTTGTCTTGTAAAAAGAGAGACATGAAGAGAGTTGGTTATTTAGAACCTCATCCAAAGTTTTTATAACTGAAATCCATAAAATGTAGTTTGCTTTTACTTCAGACCTTTCTAGCTATGCCTGAGCTTTTGTTACAGTATGGACCAGAGCCTGGAGAGGAGGAGAAAAGAGACTGAAGCAGCAGCAGTCTCTTACATCGATGGAACAGCCAAGCAGTGACCCAGCTCTTAGAGCCTTCTGGATGATTTGGTACAGATTTGAAGGAGCCTTCCGCAGCTCATAGGACTCAGAGATGCCTCCAGTAAAATCCTCAAAGCCCTCTATAGTGGACCCTCCTGTGAGAGCTTCATAAGAGCCATTCAATCTGTGAGAGAGAAGACAGAGAAGAGCTACAAAAGTGGGCATCTCCACCTGTAAGCATTAGCACTGCAGAGAGAGGGGTTTGTGTCCCTCACTCCATGCAACCATCAGTGTGACCTGGAGCACTAGAATTAAAGCCCCTTGAAGCAAACCGTTGCCAATACCCTCTATGGGCCTAGAGGAAAACATAAATAATGGGTGGAAGGGAGGCTGCATTTGAATGAAGTGCACTGTGGCTAGTGCCACAACCATCTGGGCGGTCAGTCAGCTTCTGCACCCCCTGGAGCACTGCCTCCCACTTAGCCACCGTACTTGGCGTAGGCCTTCTCCAGCAGCGCGCTCCAGAACTCGCTGCCCTCTGCCGAGTGCACAAAGAGCAGCTCCCCGTTCTTGGTGGGCAGCCTGTCATCCACCACGACATCCACCCACTCCCCGTACTGCCAGAACTGAGGAAAAGGAGAAAGGAAAACATTATCAGGGCTGGTGGACACACAATAGCTCCACGCTACCATCTTCCTACCCCTTCATCTGTCATCCGTTCCTCCTGGGTAAGTCATTCCCATCTTGTATTTCTCTTCCTTGTAACAGAGGCAAACTTTTCCCCACCCTGTGAAGCACTGATCAGTCTTCTTCATGCTATACTAATTTTGCTATTAGGTAGTATTAACAGCAACTTGTTGCACATAACATCTAGAACAATGTCTCTGCTCTATACAGAGCTTATATGGTGGAGAGTACAGAAAGACAGTGTGTAGATAGAATACTCTAACATATATTTTCTTGTCCCAAACCTCTGGGGGGGAAAAAGAAGAGACAATGGACTTGTAAAAGTGCTGCAAGGAGGGATTACCCAAAGGGGAATAATGCTCATAATATAATGTACTCAATAATGCTAATGCCTTCTGAAAATACTGGGAAATGTGTGAAACAAAGCTAATGCTATTTTTTTTTTTCCTGAACACTAGAAACATTTAGTCCAGAAAGGAAACGTTCACTCTTCTGTAAGGAAAGAAGGTAATTCACACAATAACCCCTCTGCTGAGATGAGCTGATGAAAGGGACAGATAGGTGCTCTGTAACACCCGTCCTCACCAAAACACCTCCTTTGGCTTTGCAGTGTGAATCCATACCGCTCACAGCAGAGTGCCACCTCTAGGTTGGCTCAGTCCCAACACACTGGATCTGCAGGCACGGAGATCCAGGCAAAGCCACAGGGTGGGAAGGGAAGGAGGAGGAACCACATCAGCCCAAGTTCACCCTTGACAGTAGGCAGTGACAGAGGATGGCTTGATTCATGCAGCATGATGGTTTGACTCAGTTCACAAAACCTGTATAACTCACCAGAGCCTTATCAGCTTTAAGACAGCAGAACCTAGCCAGTGAGCATGCGTCATTTAACATTATTTAACTCTGTTTTTCTTTCACTCTCCCCCAACAATTTCACTTACACACTGTAATTCTTGAATATTTAGCCTGTGATGAACACTCCCCCCAAAAAAGCTGCTTTTAGCTAAATAATAGCATTTTTCTTTTTTATTCTCAATACCCTGATCATACAGGTACCTGGAAATGAAAGATCCCAGCATAGTCCTTCTGGAAACTCTGAGACTTGGGAACAACGCGGAACAGAACATCTGGATTCAAAGTGAGAGATGCAATGGCAGCTAGGAGCCAGCAATCACCTAAAAACACATAGGCAGAAATGTTAATTAATTAAATAGGGGTTGCTAAGCTGAACCTTGCACCAATGTGGCATGCTTCCACCTAGAGTAAAATGCAGCATTAAGTGTTTTACAAGGTCCTGCCAGACTGAGTATTGGTTCAGCAATCCATTCTTGTTGTGTTATTTCTCTCTTTTGATCATTTTTTATGCACACAGATCACATTAAGTATCTTGGGGCCTTGGAGGCTGACTGTGGTGGCAGTTTCAATGATCTAGTTTGGGCTTTACTGTCTTGATTTTTTTAATGAAGCTGTGAAAGCAGACTGTCTTATCTAGGCTTGTCAATGCCCTAAGGAGACCAAGAACATAGTCAGAGAAAGCATTTAGGGTATGTGAATTGCAAAGCCTGACTGGGCAGTACAGAGTTAATGACCTGCAGTACTTCAATAAGACCCAAGCCAAGGCACCTGGGAGAGGCTTAAAAGGTGTCCAGAAGAGAGTAAAAACTCTGAGCCGATAGAAGGGTGGTGGTACTTTCTTTCCTATCTTTTAGAGAATATTTGATGGATGGTAGGAACGTTTGGGTGGCCATTCCATCTTAGTCCTTTCTTTGAAGGTCTGGATTTGAACCAGCACTACACATTTGCTAATAAGTCTAATGGAAGCTGAAGTTTCCTGAGAACTCTGCAAGGACGAGAGTCCTTTCTCTGGCCCACTTATCATCTTGGGAAGGTTGGATATTCCCAGGCCTCTGTGGAGGCTGTGTGTTTCACAGCTGGATCTGTTTCCTGAGTTGGTTATCTGCTTGTTGTGGACTGGAGAGTGGGTAAGTAGAAGCTTCTATCACAACAAAGGTGGTGCCCCTGGGAAACTCAGTGATTCATGGGTTTCTTATAGTATTTGCATACTGCAAACAGTGGTTTTGTGATTATTTGTTATTTCTGAGGTACAGAATGACTGGGAAAACAAAACTACTCTGAAGATAGTAACATTTTCCTGGTTCCCTGTAGATTATCTGTGCCAAGATGTAGTTTCTTTGTGCAGGTGCATGTTCTGCAGAAGGAACTAATTTAATAGCTCTTGCTTCAGTGGGAATAAGCTAACAGACAAACCAAGGAAATACTTCAATCTGTTAACTCTTTACATAGACTTAGAATCACAGAATAGTAAGGGTTGGAAGGGACCTTTAGAGATCATCTAGTCCAATCCCCCTGCAGAAGCAGGTCCACCTAGGCTTGTGCTTTATGGTTTAATGCCATGGTGAATATAACTGTAAAGGTAAGATGCAGGGACTTGTCCAGTGCTGTGTGTTCTCTGCTGCCTGGATCCCAATGGGAAGTACCCAGATGCCTTCTATGAGCTGAGCAAGAAATGGCTATTCCCAATTAGGAGAGCAGTGACTTGAGAAACACCTGTAAAGAAGTGCCCCTGCTATGATGACCTGTAACCACCTGAACTGGCTCATTGGATTACGGTTGCAAAAGCATGACCTGGAATGTGCCAGCCCAGATATTCCTAATGAGGAGGACAAATCTAGTGTTAGCATATGATGTACTGCGTAAGCCTTCCCCCCAGGCCTGCTCTGCATTATCTTGGCTGCCACATTCAGGAAAGAAAATTCAGACTAGAAGGGGGTAGAAAATGTCTGGATTACCTGCCTTTCCCCATCCACCTTGCATTTTGTAAGAGAAGAGGTTAAAAAAATTGTCCTGCTCATCAAGTGAAGTTTGAAGAGGAAGCATGAGGCACGTTAAATGTTACTTTGCAGGAAAACTGTTTGAGCCAAGAGCTCTTACTTGAAAGATAAGGTTTCCTTTGCAGAAGAAAACATAAAATAAAAGAGTTGTGAAGTGCCTAAATTGTAAATAGGAAAAAGTTGCTGCTCTGAATATAGAAAAGAGTCTGAAAGCCTCAGCCTCTGGAACTACTATGAGCAAAAACCTTCTCAAGAGCATCTTCAACCTAATTATTTTACAAATTATTTTGCATTCTGTGGGAGAGGGCTTGATTCACTGGCCTGGAAGGTTCCTCCCAGCCTTAGGTACTTGCTTACAAAATAAGCAAAATTAGGAAAGCAAAACTAGGGGGGGGGAGGTTTTCAGAATGTTCTCTCATTATAAAATACAGATGTATCTGTTTCTTTGAGACCTTCCTTGGTATAAGTGTGTGCCTTATGCTGTTACAATTTCTGCTTCTGGTTAGAGAGGTAGAAATAATGGTGACGGGTCTGGGGAATGGCTCTTAAGAGGAGGAAGAAGAAAAGCCTTATAAAGTTAGAAGCGGAGCCCTCATTTTCTCAACTGCCCCAGAATTTATTGCTTCCCTGGCTCTTCTTGGCATGCTGTGAAGCACAGAAGACTATTTCTGAGAAGATTGCAGGGTGGGAGTCCTGATATTCCTATTGTGTCCCTCCATTTCCGGTGAGACCAGAGAAGGTCTACAGCGGTGACAAGTGGTATTCTCCCAGTGTGCAATATCTGGGAGGATTTTCACTTCCCAGTCCAGGACATGTTTTTACAACTAGTGCAAGGGAAATTACTCTGGGCTTTGTTGTGGATGATGTGTGCTTGATGCACAGTTAGGCAGAAGAATCAGTGAAATCAGAGGGGTTTCCTTAAATGCATTATTTACTTCTCTGACTCGGAACTAAACAATTTTAGAATCTCAACCTCATAAGATGCCAAATGCAGTGTGAAATCCTTTACAGCTATCTTACCGTATAAGTGAACTTCCTAGCATCTGGGAGAGCAAGTGGCATTGGCACTTCTGCCTTCCACAAACACGTCATGCAATCTAACCTCCCAAGGAAGCATTAGGGGCATGTCTGTTCAAAGCATGTGTGGAAACAATTCTGTTGGAAGAATCATGGTGGTGAACTTGGCCTTAAAAATAGCTATGCCTGCCCTGAGCAATGCAGAAACCTATCTCTAAACCTTACTTGGAGGCCTAATATCTTTGGCTAAGCTTGTGGCTGAACAAATAGCAACCATGCCCTCCAAAAGGAACCAACTGGATATTGGCTGCTGTGCAGTAACTTGATAAAAAGGAAGATTTGTATGGGGTGCCCAGATGCAGATGATTTAAGGCCAACTTTATATACAAGCGATGTATTACATTCAAGATCCTGTGATATTGGTTTTAAGACAAATTAAAGAGAATGCAGGAATTTATCTATACCAAGAAGCTTCCAGTATGGAGCCTAAATTGCACAGAGTGTCTCATCTTGTATACCATAATGTAATCCTGGACTATTAATAAGGTTTCTCAGCCCTACTGAGTATAAGTTGACAGTGCATGTTTCTTTTTGCAAAGTTCAACATCAGTTTGCTGGCAGCCAATTTCAGAGTTTTGTTTGTGGCTGTGCCTGCAGGGGAGTGCAACAGCACTTTAGAAAGGCAACTTAGGTAAGACCACTCAAATTTGTCCTAGTACAACTGCAGGCTATAAGTCATATTTCAAACAATTAGGAAACTATTCAATTCCCTTCATAGAAAGTGATTTTTTTGGAGGAAGAGGAAACAAGGTCAATTGGTCAATGAATTACATATCCAATTAGAACATATTTCCAATACAGCTATAGTCAGAAAAAAAAAATGACAATATCAAACAGCATTTCTGCTCACTATATGAATTTGTAGATGTAGACTTTTATCTTATAAAAAGGAATTTTTTTAGAAGTCTTCTCAGCATTAGCCCTGCAAGGCTAAGTCACCTATGGGAACGTACGCTGCTTCCTGCTCGGCCTCATATTTCATGAATAAAACTTTGAGACAAGTGCCAATTACAGTGTTTGCTGCTGCTGCTGAAATGTGCTAAAAAGAAACCAGCTTGATTCCTGGATCTGAAGTCATTTGCGATGTCGGTAAAGTGCAATTCTTTTATTTCAAATTTTAAAAAGAAAAAAGGCAATTCTGACCTTGACTTTGCAGTGGAAAGGATAAACATGAAGCCTAGCTGTGTCTAGCTCTGTGTATGTCTCATATATGTGTGTGTGTATATATATATATATATATATATTTACACACACACATGATCTTTGAGAATTACTTTGACCGTTAGTGCACTTAAAATAAAATCACTTACTGCTAACAGAGGTACTGAGATGGCTCGTGCTCTCACTGCTACACAGACAACTCCTGGTTTACAGAGATAATCAAATTTCTGCAGAGAATACTGAATCCTTGGTGACCTGGGAGCTGAGTGACTCCTCTCTACTGATGATGTCTACCCAAGTGCACTGCACTCTCAGAGGTCATAAAATAAATGAGAAATGTGATTAGTTTCAGTTGCTACAGAGCTGTGTTCAGTTTCTGGTTAGCTAACATCAAAGTGTCTAGACTCAGAGCATCTAAACCCTTCTTTGACCTAGCGATGGTCAGTTTAAGCCAAAAGTCCAAGTGTCTGATTCCAAGATCTAACTGTATAGAGGCATTTCTGTCCTGACTGTACTCTGGGTTGTTGCTATTTCAATAATGTCTGGTGTTCAGAAGGGATCCAAATACAATGCTGTGGTTCTTGCATCCTGGTTTGTCAAGCAGATTTGACTCTCACCTTTAGTCTCTGCTGGAAGCCCTTCTTCAGAGCTCATAGTACCTGGGGCAACTTACCAGACATCAAGGAAGCACTGACCTTCTGGCTTTATAATTTCTGGCGGTGCAGGCTGTTCTTGCTTTGAGATTTCAAAAGAAGGCTTCCTAAAGTTTTCTATGGAAATGAATTAAGCTCTGCAGCTGTGTAAAGGAGCACCCAGCAAAAGAACAGGCTTTCTTCTCTGTGGGGTCTCAGAGTTGTCAGTGAATACATTTTTTGAGATCTATAGAATAAATTAGGGAATATATATGCTAGAACAAGGATTTCCAAATATTCCTGGGCCCAGGAGACTGAACATCAGAAGGGTCATATATTAATGTCTGTAGCAAAATAAGTGAACAAACTCAGAACTGCTAAGTAAGCTCCTGCCTGCAGGAGCTCCAGGGGCTCTCTCGACAGGTATCAGATCTATCTGTTGACAGAGTTGCCAGATTTTGGGTTGTTCTCCAGCCTCCTACCCATAATATTCTCAAATCTGCCCCTAAAACAAGACATGCACAAAGTACGTGTGGAGTGGGTTCCTCAGCTGGGATGAGCTGGCACATCTGGGTTTGCTTCAGGGGTCTTTTCCCACTCACAGCCCAGGCCAAGAGAGCTGCAGTATCTGGAGTATCCTCTCAGCCTTCAGAACAAAAGGCTCCCCATGAATATAAATAGTGTTGATCTGGAAAGTTAATATTAAACTGGGGGAAGGGGACAGGGTGAATATATTTTATATTATTTAAGTTAAATGTGTGCCACCTCTTTCTTAAGAACTTCTGCAAAGAGTTCAGGGGTTAGCTTATTCAGATAGCCACAAGAAAACTTCCTGAGTCACCTTTAATAACTGAGACTATGTGACTGTATTTCAAGTTGTTACTAGGCTATCAAAAAGACATGGTTCAAAGATCGTTTGAAATATTTCAATTCTTTCAAGTTCACGTCAAACTTCCCAAGCTGATATTCATCTGGCTTACACTGTTGTTAAATAAATAAGTTTAATGGAGTGAGACTAACTGTGGGTTTTCTTGTTCCTTTTGTTCATATAATCCAGACCTGCAGTGTTATTTTTAAAAGAAAAGAAATGTGTCAGAGAAGATTATTAAAAATAGGCTCTATTTCCCTAAAGGACTTGTTAACGGGTCACATACATGGCTTATGTAAATATGTAATCAGGGTCTGTTTCAACAGAAGCGTTTTACATGAGGGCTTTAGCAACGTGGGCTTTGATATCCACAGTATTGGATCAAACACCAAAAAAGCATAGTATGCCTCAGAGATGTAAAGCAAATACCTGAATGCCAGAAAGGAAGTCCCAAGCTTATATTCTGAAATTTGTTTTGATGAAGAGGTGGTGCATGTAGAAGCAATTGTAAGCAGCCTTGCAAAAATAAATTGGATTATCTTTGATTATTTTATCTTTTTTAGAGAGAGAGAGAAAAAGAATTAAGTTCCTAACAAAAGCAAAATCAGATTTTGGGGGCTTTCCTCTTGGGTTTGGGGGTAACTTTCAGGACAAGCACTTGAAGTATTGTCCATTGAAGGCTGGCTTGAAAAAACCTGGAGCCAGGCACCATCCCCAGATTCACAGGAGGCGTTTGGGTTCAGTTCTGTTCTTACCACTGTTTGATGGATTTTGGCTCTCTAATGAAAGCCTGTTTAGCACAAAGGACTAGGGCTCCACAGAGACACTCAGGATGTGATAGAAATAAAAAGGGGCTCAGGGAATGCGCATTCAGTTTCTTGGCCCAACACAAATAATACATTGACCTCTTCTAGTTTAAGACCAGGCAATATTCTTCAGTTCTTTAGCTTGTAAACTGTCAAGGAAAAGAAGGCTTTACTTCAAGCATATGATTTTTATGTTTTTTTAATGCTATTATAGATACTTCCCAAATTGGAGGTGACAAGAAATGTCGCTTTTATTACTTATCTGAACCATTCTCCTAAAATACAGTGATTTCCCCATACTCTGTTCCAGCATCCGCTGAATAAATATCCTGGAGCAAGTATATGATTGGGCATCTTATTTTTAGCATTTGGAGTACAGGCCCACACACTGGGGAATTTTTTAGCAATTGCTTTAATGGTGCTGTGTTTACAGGACCAGCATTGGTATTATTTATTGCCAATGACTTGCAGAAATTGCTTGAATCTCATTTGCACAATGGATGGGCTAGAAGACCAGTAAGGTCAGGAGTACTGCAGTAAGCAGCACAAGAGGAAGAAAGGCTGATTTCTCTCTGTCTAATCTATCAAATTCTCATTACAAGAGTTTCAGCCTTCTCGCTTCTATATGTAGTCAGGAGAGGTTGCTGCTGCTGTCTTCTGGAGCTGGATCTTATCAGTGAGACAGTCAGGAAAGGCGGCTGTTGCGGCAGCTTTTTGGAGGGGGAATAAAGCCCCCTTACAGCTCCCTTCTGGCCACTTGCATAGGAACTCCATTTAGACAATAGCTAGCATTGGAGAAAAATCAGTAAGAAAGTCTTCCTATGATGGATCTCCAGGAGAGGATAAGTGCTGTCTGAAAGACATCAGCATCAGGGCATAATCTGGGGAGCTGAGCAAAACTGTCTTTTTTTGGCTGCATTTGCACAGCATGGCCAGTGCTCAGTTGCTTCTATGTCTGCCCACATCTTTACACCAAATGCTGTATAAGCAGAAGGAGCATTCAGCATGAAGGGCTTGGAACAATTTGCTTGTTGTGGATGGTATTACAAACTTTACATGCTCAGTTAATTTTTTACGATGCAGTCCTTGTTCCTAACTCATGCCTGTAAGTGGGTGGGCCATCCTGCTTGGCATGAAATGTCAAGTCACAGCCCCAGACCCTGTGCTAAACCAGTTCCTGCTCTGCTCCTTGTTTGTTGTGTATTTTTGTGTGAAACTGAGGCTGGAACTTTCACCGTCTCCCAAATAAAAATCCCCAATGGCAAGCTACAGGGTGAAACTTCTGTGGTGTCTCTTGTCCCCTGAGTCTTTGGAGTCACTTTTGCTGGGATGGGCACGAAGCTAGCTTTTTTATATCAGGGCAGGTGCTCTCATGATTAGGTTGGTGTTCAGCTCTGTCTCAGGAGGTGAAAAACAAGCCAGCCTTCTGCTCCACAAAGGGATAATTAGCTTCCTATCCCCAGGAGACAACTTGGTGTCTCCCAGGTTTAACACAGCTCTTACAAGCCCATATATACCCTGCACTAGAAATGTTAGTGCATGAGTCCCCTTCTTAGATACCTGCCTCTCTCCATACTATGTCTGGGAGACAGCCAACTAAATGGTCCATGTATGTGGAATTTTTAAATGAAGCTGCTTTTTTTCTTTGTTTTAAAATTCTTCCAAAACAAAACTCAGAAGTGCTGTACATACCCAACTCTCCTTGGCAGACATCTGTTCGAGTGGCTCCTCCAATTATAAACTGAGGGTTGGCACACAACTCCTGAAAAGACACGTTTTCAAAGTATGCATCACCCTTTCTGATATGCAAAGCTCCAGTTTCTCACTTCAACGTTCAAAAAAATATTAAACACTGTCAACATCTCCTTTGTCCTACGTCTGATTAACTTGATGCCAGAACAACGCTGCCTTATTAAATTTAAGACTGCCGTGTATTTTTTTAGGCAAATCTTGAAGCCTTTTGCTACTTGAGAATGTCAGTGATATTAGTGAGAACATTGGCTGCTGTGGGGACAGAGGTGAAAATTCAACCTCAGCATTTATCATTTTATGTTATCTTGCTGTGGTTTTGGTTCAAGCAGTGCAAATGCATTTGTGACTCTCGCTGCTGGCTCTGGCACCGGAGTTGTGCTGAGTGTCCACTACCACCAAGATGGAGGATGTTCTTCCATCCCAACCCCACTTCCTGGAAGGGCAACAACACAAAAGATTTTATTAGTGACTCCCTCAACTCTCGCTTTCTTCATGGCCTTTTGGAGCCAGCCAAGTAGGTTATGGCAATGACTGTCCTTCCTCTCACAGCTCTGAGCCCTTCAGCAATTCATGCTGTGTTAGGAAGTTAATACAACCTTTCCAGAGACAAAAGCCTTCCCTTCCTCTCAAGCATTTTCCATGAGTTTCTGGATGGCAGGAAGGTGTGGTTTCTAGGAAGCCTAACTTGGCAAGCTGAGTCGAAGAAAGCTTAGGCTGTCACCAACTATCCCAGAGATCAGCAGTTGTCAGCTCTGAGCATCCCATGGAGGCAGGGACAACTCGGGACTTCTTGTGTTGGGAGTGTGTGTGTGCATAATGAAGAGCCAGTTTGTGAATTCCCTCTCACAATAGGTGTGATCTCGCTATATTCTTTTTGCTTCTGTGGTTCTTCAGCTCATCAGCTACCTCGTGGCTCTCTTGGCAGATACGAGTCAGGGGTAGGTTACCTACCACATAGAAAATGTTTTGTGTTGGTTTATCTGTCCTCCCTCTGAAGTCGTGCACCTGGTAACAGGCAGCTATGTATGACTTATTACTCACCTAGACCTGTCCTTTCTGAGTCACTGCCAAGTGCCACCTACACTTTTCACTCAACTGCATTTCCACCTTTTTTCATTTTTTCTTTCTATAAACACACTGTTGAAATCAGAAAATAAGTCACTGATGGTAGTGTGTCTGACACTTGCTGTCTGTATCCCAGCATTCATAAGCTGGCAGGGGAATGACCTTAGCAGTGAGTATTTGATTTGCAGGGGGAATTTCTCCAGCAGATCTCCCCCAGATTGCCTAATGGGTCCTTCTGCCAGGTTCAGATGCAGGCACGTAAGTGAACAGTGATCCTGCAATCAAGGACAGAGTTTGCATCTGGAAACCTGTTGGCCCATTGAAAAAGTCCAAGGAATAAGCAGGGCTGTAACCTCAGACAGGAGTCATCCACAGTGTTAACAGTAGGTCAGATTCAGATCCCTCCATAAGAGAGCAAGGCAGTGAGTTTGTATCACCCTACAGCAGGGATTGGGCTCTGCTCCATGCATAGGTATAAGCCAGTGGGTCCCAGTACTTGTGGATTAAGCATCCACAAAATGTCTCTGCTGAGGGTAGAGGGTCCAATACGGGCAGGTCTCTGGCAGGCAGGGCTGTGACATTGAACCCTGTTGGATCTCATCTCTCAAGTCATTCCTTACCCCATGACGCTTGTGACTGTGTCTCTGCTTGCAGTCGGCACAACATTGTTCTTGCATGAAAAGCCCAAGTCAAATTTAATGACCTTCCTAAGGCTGAGCTTCTCCCAGGGTAGGCAAAGACAAGAGGCACATCTATGGTACTTCTTGCTGAAACATCCAGGTGCCAGAGTGAGGTGCTGATGGACAAATTGAATTGCCAGGTGAGAAACTTGGACTTATTAAACCTGCAAGTTTCTGTTTCTCACTTTTCAGATGAAAAAATAACAAAAATCGTATCTTCATCTAATTCTTCATTCTCCCAGACAGGAAGGTAAGTTGTTTGAAGGGTTTTCTTTGTTTCACCTGTTTTTCATCTTCTCCTAACTTTGCAGTGAGGGGCAAAATGACAAAGATGGAGCAAAGTAAGGACAGAAACAAATGGCTGGAAAATGAAAGCACAGAAAAATCTCTGAAGCCCTGATTTTGTGGTTTAAAAGAAAAAAATCAGATACTAATCTTTCCTGATGAAAATTACTTTTTTTTAAAATGAAAGGCTATTTATAGGATATCTGTATTTGGATTGGTTTTTAACTGTTACAGGTAGCTTGGAGTGAAGCAAATTATTTTGTTCAAGTATGAGCCTGATTTCCTATGGTGCACAGTAGCAAGAATTTGTTGGGATCTCCCCATTACAGTTGATGGTGGATGGCTCCTGGGATGCCCTGTGGTCTGGCTGGATAGACATGAGGTTTTTGCATCCATCTCTGGATTGTACCTTAGACTTGTAGCTCTGTAGCACTGGGATGGACAGGGAAGAAGCAAGTGTCCATGAAGCAGTTACAGGATTCCTTGCTTTATAAGTGGCTTAGAAGACATTGACTATTTTTCCTACCCCCTTTTCAACTTGCTTCCGCTGACCATGGAGGTAAAGCAAGCTGGGAAGAAAACCCAAATCACACAGAAATAGTGGATATTCAGGCTCCCCATTGATTTAGCATGGCTGTTGAGGTTGGCTCTGATTAGATCAGAACCCAGCAGAACAGGCAGTTACAAAGCACTCTTACCGTGGGGCGCTTCCAGATTATCCCCTGGGTTTTGAAGGAGTACGGTCCCAGGTCCCGGTAGCCCAGTGCAGAAGGACAGGCTGGGAACTCCGCATCCTTGAAGAGGGTGCCAGTCTGCAGGCACTGCTGCCTCAGGGCTTCGTAGTCCTGCTTCAAATACTTGATGGCATTCCTGTAGGATCCGAGCCCCTCTGCAGCTGCTCTTTCTTGGCACAGCCTGGCTGCTACCCTGGACATTCTGCCCACCCTCCCACTGTGGCTCTGTCGTTGCCTCCTGGGCAAGAGGAGGTGAATATAGGCAGGTAGCAGGCTCGGGTGGAGCCAGAGGCTGCCCTAAGCGCTCCAGCAGCCCTGAAGGGAGGAGGCACAGAAGTGTAAATATGTACCTGAGATGTGCCCGAGAACCGTGGGCAGGGAGCTGGCAGGGGCTGCAGCTGGTGTGGCTGGGACGATAGGCACTGCCTTGCACTGCTCCCATGTTGTTTACTTTTTAGCTTCTCCCTTTTATAATACACTTTTAACAAGGAGCAAGGGAAAGCAGTGTTTTTGCAGACACGCCTATTTGCACATGGAAAGTGATTGTATGTGTTCAGTGTGCTGAAAGCCAGTCTTGAGGACCAGTGCTTTAAAAATTCAGATGAAGATGGTTTAAAACTCCTTTCCTTTCTTCTGAGACTGGGCTCTACACTGTTGGAGGGTTGTGCAGCCACAAAACCTGAAACTGGATATCCACTGCTACAGCTTACACAGCTACAGAGACATCACTGAATTTTAAAGTACCTCATTAACACAAGTACCCAAAGGGTAGATGTCAAGAGGATGAGGCATCACTTTTTTCTGTAGTGTCCAGCAACAGGGACAATGGATAATGGACATAAGCTGGAACATGAACAGTTCCGCTTAAACACAAGAAAAAACTTCTTGCCTATGTGGGTGAGGGAGCCCAGGCACAGGCTGCCCAGGGAGGCTGTGGAGTCTCCTTCTCTGGAAATTTTCAAAACCCACCTGACACAGGTGAACCTGCTTTAGCAGGGGTTGGACTAGATGATCTCTGGAAGTCTGTTCCAACCTCTGCCATTTTATGATTCTATGGTTCTCAGAGTAGTACAAGATCATTTGTTAACAATAAATGGTGTGAACTTGACAGAGCTAGAGATGGTCATCTGGCCATATGACCTGCAGAGGGCAAGGATACAATCCAGGACTATGACCTAGGCTAAAAATGGATAATTCCAGCTGGTAAACATTGCTCCTTATCTCCAGTGTGATCTTTGGCAAAAGTCAGTATACCTTCACCATCTATAAAAACGGGATCTTATCTCAGCTAGTGAGAAGTTAGCCATGACATTTACAGTCTTTTGGTGGTGCTTCCTGCTTATAAAATGTTTACAAGAAAAGAACAAATCAAGCCTTGGGCACAGAAGGCTTTTTAGACCTTAAAAATAATAGTGATTCTTGTTCTTTGAGTAGAAAATTTCCAAGTTTCTGCTTTGGAAACCGTATTTTGTACTGACACGGGGGTACACAGCTCCCTGGCACGGTGGCTGCAAATGTCTGTAAGTTCAAGAACTGAAGCAGCAGCAATTTTCCATGGAGCACAGCTGCTCTCTGCTGTCTTCCTATTTAATGGTCAGGTTTTCCCAGCAAAGCCAAATGCATGTCCGGCTAAGATTTGTGTAAATAGTAACTTTGTTTGCCAGAGAGCATGTTTGATGACTACCCCTTGGTAAGTTTAGACAGAAGGTGTGGGGAAGGGAAGAGAGAATTTTTAAGGACCGAAACCTGTTGAGATAAGGAGTCCAAACAGAGGCTAGCCGAGCTGCTTGTCTGCAAATATTTGAGGAGCAGGAATGCAAAAGAGGATACCAAATGACTTGGCTCCAGGTGGGCACAGGTGGAGAAGATTGAAGGAATCACTGTAGTGGTTATCCCAAAATTAAATTGATGCTGTTGAAATTGAGCAAAGGAGGGGATAGCCAGAATTTTATCTCTGTTACATTTCAGTACTTCTATAGGTATCTCTGTGTATTGAACCAGAGTGGTGTGGAATAATGAAGGGTTCACAGGAGAGATTTCTTCTTTACAACATGGATTTTTTTCATGTAAAATAGACCTTTCATAGAATCATAGAATGGTAGGGATTGGAAGGGACCTTTAGAGATCATCTAGCCCAACTCCCATGCCAAAGTAGGTCCACCTAGATCAGGTTGCACAGGAACGCATCCAGGTGGGTCATGTAGACCGCAAGAGGACTCCACACCCTCCCTG
>WBNH01002860.1:909-33913 GCA_013401255.1 Urocolius indicus
TGCCCGCCCGCTGCCCGCCCGCTGCCCGCCCGCTGCCCGCCCGCTCCCGTTCCTGCCTCCGCCGCCATGGCCGCCGGGGCTTCGGCCGCCGAGTGCCTGCAGGAGTGGCAGGAGCTGCAGGACGGTTACCAGCGCATCCAGGTACGGCCTCGGGCAGCCCGCTGCCTGCTGCCCCGCACAGCCCCGGGGAGCCGTGACCTCCCGTCGGGGCGCGGGGAGGGATGGAGGGAGGGATGGAGGATGGAGGGATGGAGGATGGAGGCTCCGCGGCCGCCTCCGAGCTCGTCCCGCTCCCGGAGCCCGCGGGAGGGCCGGTGGCAGCTCGTGGGGCTGTTCCCCATGTGCCCGCCGGCGTGTCCTGTCCGTGCATGCCACGGCACGGGAGATCTGCGGGGTTTTGAAGGCGAGGAGCGAGCAGGGGCACTGCCCAGGAATGAGGTGTGCAGATGCTCTTTCACGCTCCTTCTCCCTCCTCTCAGCCTGGCCGGGGGCTGTCTGCCTGCTGGCATTGGGGATGTTTCCGTCTGCTGTGTGTAATGTTGTGCTGGGTCTGTGTGATGGGGTGGTTTTTGTGGGTTTGGTTTTTTTTTGGAGGGGGCTGCTGTGGTGGCTCCTGTAAGAAGTTGTTGGAAACTTCCCCAGCTCTGAACTGGACCCAGCTCTGGCCAAGGCCAAGGGGGAATCAGGCTCCTGGGTGGTGGCTGTTTAAGAAGGGAAAGCTGCAACAGGAGGAGGAGGAGGAAGGTGAAGGAGTGGGATGGGACAGACAGGTCATGCAGGCTCTGAAGTCAAAGGGGGAGGGAGTTGTGCAGGAGCAGAGACCCCCCCACACCCCTGCAGCCTGTGGTGAGGCAACAGGCTCTCCCCCTGCAACAGTGGAGCTGAGAGGTGCCTGAAGCTCGTGAACTGAACGTAGCAGTGCCTGAAGAAAGCGGCGAGGCTGTGGGAAGCCTGTGCTGGAGCAGTGTGCTGAAGGGCTGCAGCCCACGGCAAAGACCGCACATTGGAGCAGGGGAGGAATGTGAGGAGTCTCCACCCTGAGGAGGAAGGAGAAGCAGGGAGAGAGTGTGTGATGAACTGGCCCTGACCCCCCTTCCCTGCCCCACTGTGGGGGAGGAGGTAGAGACACAGGGAGCTGAGCCCAGGCAGAGGGGAGTGGTGGAGGGAGATGGTCTTCAAGGGCTGCTTGGATTTCTTATCATCCTGCTTTGCTTGGTGGCAGAGTGAATTGATTTTGTTTCCTTCCCCAAGCTGAGCTCTTTTGCTCAACAATTGGCCAGCAAACCCTCCCTGTCCTGCTCCCCAGCCCACCAGGCCTTTGCTTTGCTTTTTCTCCTCCCTGTCCCAGCACGGGGAGTGAGGTCTGTAGGGGCCTTTGTTCCCAGCTGGGCTTCAACCACAGCAAATCCTCCAGAGCCCTGGCTGCTGGGGGAAGGGGTGAGAGGCTTCATCAGCTCAGAGAGGACTCACCCAAGGGAAAGGTTGGCTGCCTTGTCTCCTGCTGTGGTTCAGATCAATCTGCTGCATCTGCAGCAGTTCCCTTTTCCCCTCCTTCCTCCCTGGCAGTGGGGCTCAGCTGGATGTCATTGCAGCTGTGCCCAGATCTGGGGCAAAGGAGGCTTTGAGAAACCTCCTCTTGCTCCATCAGGGTTGTGTGGATGTCCCAGCTGCCCTGCCCCGGGAGCAGCCTCATGCTGCCAGCTCCCTCTCTCCTTTGGAAACCTTCTCCCAGGGGCTCTGCATCCAGGCTGGCTCCCAGGCTGGTGTTTGGACACTGGCACAGCTGAAGGAGTTGTCACAAAAGCCACTTGCCCTCAGTTAACTCCAGAGCAGGAGAAAGAGGTGACTCCAGTTGGGAGCAGGAAAGCTCGATGGTGGAGCAGGGAATGTCCTGGGAGTGATCCAAATCACTGCTGGGGGAGCTGGGGCTGGCTGGGGCCCGTTCCCACCCTGCTGCTGCTCCTCACTGGAGAGAGGAAGAGTTGTTTCCCTCCTCTGGTCTCAGTTTCACCTTTCTCCTTTGGGAACAGCTTTGAGATCTGCTGATACAGTGCTTGATAAGAGCCAAGATGTGTGTGTGTGTGTGTGTGTGTGTGTGTGTGCCTCAAGGTCTGGTCCAAGGGTTGTTGTGGGCAGCGTTTCATTCCCTGGCAGAGGTGCTGTTCAGGCAGCCCGTGGTTGGGGTGAGGCTGTTTTCCAGCTGACCTGGACAAGGAGGAGCATTGATCCAACATGCTCTCTCCTTTCCTTTCTAAATATAGTGGAAGAGTGACCTCCAGCCTTACACAGGTGCAGCCTCCAAGTCTGTCCCCTTTTGTCCCTCTCATTGACAGGCTGCTGCCAGCCTCCCTGGGGGTGCTCAGGATGGAACCCCAGGGCTGTGAGCTGGGGCAGCAGCAGCACCCCCAACTCTCTCCAGGCAGGGAGAGCCGTTCCTCCCCTCCCAGCAAAGCCCAGGTGGCTGTTGACCTGGCTTGTAGCCCTGGCCCCAGCACTCTCTGGGTTTTGGCCAAGTCTTTCCCATCCCTCTCCTGAAGTGAGGCCGTGTTTCTGGCTGGGCTCTCACAACCTGCAGCTGAAGCAGGGGCCAGACACCAGCCATGAGTGAGGGCAGAACCAGGCTGTGGCACGGTGATGTGCTGGCATCTCTAGATAAAGCTCCCTTGAGCTTGGGGACGGGCTTCTGCCCCCAGAGAGGACTACAGGGGGGTCCCCAAACACACCTGACCGTCTACAGCCACCTCTTGCCTTCCCCAGCTGCTGTGCATGTGAAGCTAAACCCCTTTTTAACAGATGGATGGAGAGGGGACTCCCCCAAGGCCAGGGAGGGCTGGGCAGGCAGCTGTCCTGCATGCTGCTGTCTCCTTCCCAGGTTAACCACAAGCTGTACAAGCAGAAGCTGGAGGAGCTGACCAAGCTGCAGGACGGGATCTCCAGCTCCATCACACGGCAGAAGAAGCGGCTCAAGGAGCTGTCAGTGGCCCTCAAAAAGTAACTTGGTGTCCTGGGACGGGAGCAGGGATGGGGCTGTTGGAACTCACCTCATGGCTTGGTCTTCAATATAAACCTTACAGCAGCAAAGCCCTGGGGAGGCCTGGACTCCCTCAGGCAGATCTGCCACAGCTTCTGTTCCCTCTGCTCTGGTTTGTGCCTTGTTTGCAGCCCAGAGCTTGCAAAGGTAACTTGAGCTGCTCCCCTGCTGCACACAACTCTCTCCATCCTTCCCCAAGGCTGAGCAGAGACCCATCTGGCCTCACTTTGCTCTCATTTCTGCTTCCTTTAGCAACATTCCAGCCTGAGAGAGGAGCTTGCCCTGCAGATGGAGTTGTGGACTTGTTTCCAATCCATCTTCCCTGTCCTTGGGGGTGTCCTTGTCTGAGACAGCCACGTATCAAGTGCCAGCACGTGCTGGTTGTGTTACAGAGGCCACCTCGGTGCCAGCACCTGTGTTTCCTTCCCTAGATGCAAAGCTCAAGTGAGTCCTGAGCAGCAGGAGTCCATCCAGGAGACCCAGAGCCTCATCAAAGAGAGACAGAACGTTTTCTTTGAGATGGAGGCCTATCTGCCAAAGAAGAATGGGTAAGAGCCACCTCATCTGTGCCTCAGCACCCCCGTGGCTGTAACGCTGCGAGTCACAGACCTGCTGTCACCCTGCTCTTGGCACTGTCACAGCCACCCTGTGACGCCTGGGCAGGGGCCAGGCTGAGCCTCTGTGCCACTGCCCTTGTCCCCTCGCTCCTCTGCCTGCTCGTGGCCTTGAATGGCAGTCAGGGAGAAGGGGGGGACGAGCAGGGGGCAGCCCCTGTGAACACCCCAGTGCTGGTGGGAGGTGAGGAGTGGGCTCAGCCACTGTGCCCTGCCCTGGGGAGGAGGTGCCAGAGCGTTGGTGCCAGTCACCCTGCCTGGCAGCTCTGAGTGGGAAGCAGCTGGGAGGCTCATTCCTGGCTCTGCCTCACCTCTGGCAGCTCTTGGGCAGGTTTCTGTGCTGATGCCTCTGTTCTCTCTGCAGGTTGTACCTGAGTCTGGTGCTCGGGAACGTGAACGTCACGCTGCTCAGCAAACAGGCCAAGTACATCCTCTCATCACTGCTGCCCTTGGCCTTTGCTGGGCTTGGGATCCCCTTGGCATCAGGAAACCACTGCTCCCAGGCTGAGCTGCTGCATGTGCACACATGGGGCTGGTTTCACCTGGTTCCCTTCCCAGGGCTCTCCTTTGCTTCCTCTGTCAGCATCGGTTGAGTCCTCCTCCTCACAGGCTGGGATGGAGCATTAGCCCCCATGAGCTAAACAGGATCCTCTCCTGAGGCTGTGATGGGGTTTTCCCTGTGTCAAGGTCTCCCAGGAGAGACAGACACTTGTGCAGCCCCTAGCAAACCCCTTCCTCTTCCTTTGGGATCCCCCAGGCATCCCCCCTCATGCTGGGACACTGATGCCAGAGGTGCCCAACTAGGAGCCCGTCTCCTCCTCACAGCTCCCCAGGCCCTGAGGAGCTGAGCAGACACCAACCTGCCCAGCTTCCCTCTGGGCCACCCACTGGGTTGGTGTGGTTGGGGAGGATGACCTAAAGGTCTCAGCTGTGTGAGAGCAGCTTGGTGGGCTCCTCAGAAATACCCAGGGGACAAGGGTTTTGTTCTGAGGGTGTCCCAGAGGCTCCCACTGGAGCATCACTTTTACCCAGCCAGGTGGGAGGAGAGGACAGAGCTGTCCAGCAGCCACCTGCTCCAAGCCCACCCCGTGCTTCCTCCTGCAGGTTTGCCTACAAAGATGAGTATGAGAAGTTCAAGCTCTACCTCACCATCATCTTACTCATCGTCTCCTTCTCCTGTCGGTTCCTCCTCAACTTCAGGTGAGTCTGGCTTTGATGTGGGATGGAGATCTCCTTCCAGAGCCTCTCTGTTCTTTCCTGAATGGTCCAGAGCTGCACAGGGATCCTGACACAGGCTCTGGCCCCTGCCCTGGAGGTGGGAGGTGGCTTCTGTGGCTGCTGCAGTCTCGCTGTGGCCCTGCTGGGTGGGTGGGTGGGTGTCCTGCAGCGATGGCTGCCTGGGTGCCCCTGTCCCCAGCACATGGGCAGTTGCCTTACTGCTGCCTTTGCACCCTCTTTGTTTCCCCCCAGGGTGACAGATGCTGTCTTTAACTTCCTCCTGGTGTGGTACTACTGCACCCTCACCATCAGAGAGAGCATCTTGATCAACAATGGATCCAAGTGAGTCCCTTGGGCCAGGGAAGGGGGATGTGCAGTGGTTTGTCCTTCTCTCCAAGGCCAAGGAGCTGGGAGCCATTGTGGAGCTTCACACTGCCCCAAGGAGCAGCTCCCTCCCACTCGGGGTGTGGAGCAAACCCCAGGGATGAGCTGTAGGAGCTGGGGGAAGAAGAACTCCCCGTGCAGAGGCGTGTGGGAAGGTGCAGCAGCTCTTGGAAGGGCCCCTGGGTGCCACCTGCACCTGAGGCACTGGCTCCTGCTCCCTGGCACAGCCCTTTTGTAACCAGCCCTGCTCCTCTCCTTGCCCTGGGAGCTGGAGGGTGGCTGGCACAGGGCAGGCTCTGTTCTCGTGGGGCTTCACGCTCAAGACCTGATATCTCTGTGTCTGCTTTCCAGAATCAAAGGCTGGTGGGTTTTCCATCACTACGTCTCCACTTTCCTCTCAGGTGTCATGCTGACCTGGTAAGTCTCTGGCTTCTGGCTTCAGTGTCCCTGTCTTGGTGGGGGAGGTGGCTGTGCCTGACCCCTGCCTGTGGGACACACAGGGCTGGCTGTGGCCTCTCTCAGCCCAGCACCTTCTCTCCACAGGCCGGATGGGCTCATGTACCAGATGTTCAGGAACCAGTTCCTCTCCTTCTCCATGTACCAGAGTGAGTGCTGGGGCTGTGCGTGCGGGGGCTGTGGGTGCTGGCGCTGTGAGTGCTGGGACTGTGGGTCCTGGCGCTGTGAGTCCTGGGGCTGTGAGTGCTGGCACTGTGGGTGCTGGGGCGGGGTGTGCGGGGGGGGGGGGTGCGGGGGGGGGGGGTGCGGGGGGGGGGGGTGCGGGGGGGGGGGGTGCGGGGGGGGGGGGTGCGGGGGGGGGGGGTGCGGGGGGGGGGGGTGCGGGGGGGGGGGGTGCGGGGGGGGGGGGTGCGGGGGGGGGGGGTGCGGGGGGGGGGGGTGCGGGGGGGGGGGGTGCGGGGGGGGGGGGTGCGGGGGGGGGGGGTGCGGGGGGGGGGGGTGCGGGGGGGGGGGGTGCGGGGGGGGGGGGTGCGGGGGGGGGGGGTGCGGGGGGGGGGGGTGGGGGGGGCGGGGGTGGGGGGGCTGGGGCTGTGGGTGCTCAGGGTGCCTGCCTGGCTCTGCAGCTGCCCACAGCTCCCTTGCCTTTGCCCTTGGCCTCTGTCTTGCTTTCTACCACCCTGACAACAGGGATGGGCATGTGCAGAGTCATGTGAGAGCTGATGCAGGGGCCAGGGGGCTGCTGGCCAGGCCTGTGCAGAGCTCACCCTCCCCTGTCCTTGCAGGCTTTGTGCAGTTCCTGCAGTACTACTACCAGAGCGGGTGCCTGTACCGGCTGCGAGCGCTGGGCGAGAGGCACAACATGGACCTGACCGTGGGTGAGTTGGGATCTTCCCTTAACTGGTTGTCCCAGTCCAACTGGACCTGCCCTTGGCACAGGGCCTGTGCCTGCCAGCAGCTTCCCTCCCAGCACCAGACCTGTGCCCAGCTCCCTGGCAGCTCCAATTTCTGGGAAAGGCAGCAGGGACAGTTATTTTTGTCTCGAGGTCGGTGTGACAGCGGTTCAGGGGTGGCAGAAGCTGTGACAGGCAGAAGCCCAGGAGCTGCTGTGAGGTAGCAGCACTGGGAGAGGCTCTGTCCTGGGGCTTAGACACCTTCCCCCTCCTCCTGCTCTCCCCAGCTGGCTCCCTTGGGCTGGGAGGTAGCAGCAGATGTGACTCTTGCCCCCTGGGTCTCCCCCTGAAGCTGCTTCCCAGACAGAAAGGCTCCAGCAGTCCCTGTACCTGGGGGCTGTCACCTCCCCCTCCCCTGTGACACTGAGCACTGGGGCTGAGGGGCAGCAGCTGGGGTGAAGGTGGCTCTACCAGAGCAGCTTCCACATCAGATCAGGACAGGGAACCCCTGCCACAGCCCTCCCTGTGAGTGCAGGGCCCAGGGGGAGGCTGTTTTAGCTTGGCAGGGCCTGCTCAGCCAGGCACCAGTGGCCCATGACCTCAGGAGCTGGGCTCCAGCCAGGCCTCATGCCAACCTCCATCCTTTGCAGAGGGATTCCAGTCCTGGATGTGGAGAGGCCTCACCTTTCTGCTTCCCTTCCTGTTCTTTGGGCAGGTGAGTGTGCACCAGTGCTGGTGGGGACCTGCAAGAGGTCAGAGCCTCAGGTGGGACGGGCTGGTGCCCTGTTCCCAGCTGCCCAGGGCAGGGAAATGCTTTGAGCAAAGGCTGAGCCTTTTCCTCCCCAGCCCACACCTCCCTGGCTCAAATACTGTGCAGAACATAGCAGAGATGCTGCTGGCTCTGGCAACTCTTCCAAAACCCTTCCTGAGCTACAGCTCCTGCTGCTCAAGGGCCAGTTCTGCTTGGGGCAGATCACTTAGGCCAATGGCCAGAAGCAGTAGAAGGAGAGGGAGGGGGGCTGAGGCTTCCTCCTGAGCCCTTGGGCTCCAGAAGGTGACAGGAAAGGAGCAGATGTCCCAGCTGTTGTCCTCTGGCTCTGAGCCTCAGTGGGGTTTGTGAAACACAAGAGGCTGGTGGCTGGCTGAGCCTCTGCAAGCAGCAGCAGCTTCCCCCAGCTCAGCCCAACTCTGCCTTGCCCTGCAGTTCTGGCAGCTCTACAATGCCATCACCCTCTTCCGTATGATCCAGCACCCAGAGTGCAAAGAGTGGCAGGTAAGGGAGGGGCTCAGGGGGCTGCCCTGGGGAGAGAGAGAGGCCCCAGGGGAGAGTCTCTGCTCCTGCTAACTCACCTCTGTGCTCCCTCAGGTCCCCATGTGTGGGCTCCCCTTCTCCATCCTCTTCCTGGGGAACTTCTTCACCACCCTGCGCGTCGTCCACCAGAAGGTTCAGAACAAGAACAAAGACACAAAGCAGGAGTGAAGGGGGAAGGGCAGGGTGTGGGGGCCAGGCCAGGCTCTGCCCCTTGGCCCCCAGCTCCATTGCCCCTTCCCAGCTCTCTGGGGTCTTGCCCTGCCTTGGGGCCTGTGTTCAGGGTGGTGCTGGAGCTGTGTGTGAGTCACTCTGCACCTCCTCTCCCCTCTTGCCTTTCCTTCTCTCCCCGAGACCTGCTCCCCTTCCCCTTCACTGGGCTGTTTTCTGGGGTCAGCTCCAGCTCTGCAGCAGCTCCCAGGGGCCAGGGCAGGCTCCAGAGCTGCTGCTGCCTCTCACACAGCTCCTGGGGTGGTTGAGGTTCTCCCTCTTCCCTCCCCAGCCCCACAGCTGGGGCAGCCCCTGTGTGCTGGAGGCAGAAGCAAAGAGGTGCTGCCACCTCAGGGGCTGCAGGCAGCTGCTCCCCAGGCAGCCCTCCTGCCTTCAAGGACAGCAGAGTGCAGCTTCCAGGGGACTGTGTGGCCCTTGCTCCCCTGTCAGGGGTCTGAGGTGGAGGAGCTGTGGCAGGGGAAGGAGTGGGAGCAGCAGGAGCCTGAGCAGGGCTGGGGCTGTGCACACAAGCCCCTGCTCCAGCACCACTGGAGGCTGCACGTGGAGAAATGAAGGGAAGGTGCTGCCTGGAGTCACTGAGGGGGCTCAAAACAGCCTGATTTCTGCTCTGACTGGGCAGTGGACCCTGACAAGGGGCTGGGAGAGGGAAGAAAAGCCATCTCCCAGTGTCCCTGCTAAGGGATGGGACAAGAAGCCCAGTGCTACCCCTGGGAACCAAGGAGCAGGTTGAGCACAGCTCTGCCTCAGGCCAGAGCTCTCTGCCTCCTGCTGCCATCCTCACAGCCTCAGCTCCCAAGCCCAAACCTGGGCCCCCAGCTTTCCTCCTGGGGAGCAGCCCCTTGCTCCTCCTGCCTCTCTCTTCCCTCTGTAAGGAAAGAAACTACAGAAACAGTGTTTTTATTCCAAGGGCAAATGTACTTAAATAATTTACAGTCATTGGACAGCTGAGGGTTTGGGTTTGGTTTGTTTTTTTTTTTTTCCCATGATTAAACCACAAAGATGTTCAAATAAAAACAGTATTTAAAAAAAAAAATGACCCTACAGAGCCTGAGGTGGGGGCTGGGTACAGGGGAGGCTGATGGAGCTGGGCAGGGACTGAGAAACACTCCCCCCCTACCCCAGCCCAGGGCTCTGCTGCAAGGGAAAGGGGAGCCAACCCCTCCCCACTGGCTGCTGGAGCCAAGGCAGGGCAGGGAGGAGGGACCTGTGGGGTGCTGGGGGTGTGGGGCAGCTCTGGGTACAGCCCCAAATCCTGGGCACAGAGAGAGGGAGGGGAGGACAGATTGCTGCCCTGTTCCCCCAGGCAGGGGGCTGCCAGCTCCTCCCCCTATCCCCAGGGATAAGGCAACAGCTTCTGTTGAGGGAAGGACCCCAGAGCTCTCTCAGCACCTTCCATCCCTCCTGCCTCATAGCAGCCATGGCCCTGACCCAGGGCAGGTGCTGGTGGCGTGAAGTGCTCCTCAGCTACCCCTCAGCCCCTCTCCTCCCTGCCTGGGGGGCTGCTGTGGCCCAGGAGGGGCTGGGAGTGACAGTGGGGTAGCTTTGGGCTGGGGACAGCCCCGTCAGCCACAGCAGCCGCTGGAGCCCCCAGGGAGGGAGCTGCTGTGTCCCTGCCCCACCAGCCCCACTCTTAGCTCCACACATCCAAGGAGTAGCGGCCTTTGGTCATCAGTTTCTTGACATAGTCCACGGCCTGGGGCTGGCTCATGGCCCCAAACTCAGCCACGATCTCGTAGAAGGTGTTCTGCACGTCCCGGGCCATGTTACGGGCATCACTGCAAACAGGGACAGGCAGTGAGGCAGGAACAGAGGCACAGGGCTCCAGCCACCTCTCACCACCCAGCCCAGCCCCTCTGCCTGGCCCTCTGCCCACCCCTGCACCAGGGACAAGGCTCCTTCCCAGGGCACAAGTGGTTCAACCGAGCCAGCGCTTGTTTTCCTGAGAACAGAGATGTCCCAAAGTCCCTCCCCTGCCCCCAGACCTACCCACACACGTAGATGTGAGCATTCCCCTCATGAACCAGCTTCCAGATGTTCTCCTTGTTCTTCTTCAGTAAGTGCTGAACATAAACCTGGCAGGAAACAAAGTGGAGAGGGGAGGTGAGAGGAGCAGAGGAAGGGGAAGGGAAAGCCAAGCCTATGCTGGTGGCTCCACGAGACCATGAAGGACTTGGGGTGCTCCAACCACTGCCCCAAGCCTTCCCCAGCTGCCAAGCTCCAGGCTGGGAGGCTCCAGGGCTGGGGGAGTTGGGGGAAGGGGTCGGTACCTTCTCAGCCTGGTCCCTGGAGAAGGCAACGTTGAGCTGGGTGAGGACTCCCTGCTGCTGGAAGCGAGCCAGCTCCTGGCGGTACAGGTAATCCTCCCGCTCCCGCCGGCACCCGTAGTACAGCACTGTCTCACCCACCTCTTTGCCTGTGGTGGCACAAAACCCCCTCCATCAGCACCCTGCAGCCACCCCCCAACCAGCCCAGGGTGGGCAGAGCTGCTGCTCAGATGAGGAAGCTCAAAGCCAATTCCCACAAGTACCCACACGCTTCAGAAATGAGTCTGAGAGCTGCCTCAGCTCTATCAACCCCCCCCCCCCGAGACACCCTCTGGCCAAGAGCTGCAGGAGAAAAGCAGCTTCATGCTGGGCAAAGGCACTTTTCACTGGGACAGGGTGAACACCTCTGCTTTTTACTGGGCCTATAGGCAGTGGGAGTACCCAGAGATGCCTTTGCACAGACCCCCAGAGCTGCCCCTGCACAGCCCCGAGAGCTGCCACTGCACAGACCCCCCAGAGCTGCCCCTGCACAGCCCCCAGAGCTGCTCCTGCACAGACCCCCCAGAGCTGCTCCTGCACAGACCCCCAGAGCTGTCCCTGCACAGCCCCCCCAGAGATGCTGCTGCCCCTGCACAGACCCCCAGAGCTGCTCCTGCACAGACCCCCAGAGCTGTCCCTGCACAGCTCCCCCAGAGCTGCTGCTGCCCCTGCACAGCCCCGAGAGCTGCCCCTGCACAGACCCCCCCAGAACTGCCCCTGCACAGACCCCCCAGAGCTGCCCCTCCAAAGCCCCCCAGAGCTGCCCCTGGGAGCAGCACCCTGTGGCACCCCCAGCCCCCAGGGCAGTGTCTGGGCCCCCACCTTGCTCCTTGAGCCAGGCGCGCTCCTGGATGAAGCCGATGAAGGGGGCGACGCCGGTGCCGGGGCCGATCATGATGACAGGGGTGCTGGCTTTGAAGGGCAGGCGGAACTGTGACTTCCTGACGTACATGGGCACCAGGGAGCTGCTCCCCTCCTCCTCAGGCACTTTGCTCTTGAGCCAGTTGGTGGCCACCCCTTTGTTGAGGCGACCGGTCTTGGTCTCGTACTCCACGGTCACGGCGCAGATGTGGATGGAGTTGGGGTGAACCTGCAGGGGAGGGATGTCGGTGTGAGGCAAAGGGAGGCACAGAGGAGGTTCTGGATGATGCCACTACTCAGGGATGGGGAGAAGTTTCCCCAAATATCCCTCTCTCCTGTCAAACCAAAGCTCCCAATGTGCCCCACGTGGGGCTTCTGTCTTGTGCCCGATTCATCACAGGACCACTGAGCTTCACTTGGCATTGCCAACAACCTCAGGGCTTCAGGCACAAAGCAGAGAGTCAGTTCTGACCAGCACCTAAAATACCACCCTGCTTCCAAGCCTTGAAAGCAAAGCCTACAGGCAGAGAGGATGAGGGCTGCCCACGGGGTGGTGGTGCCAGGGTGCAGCGTGGGACCCTCTGCAGACCCTGTGGAAGGTGGGATAATCCCCTCTTCTCACACAACTAAAGCTGCCCCCTCACACAAAGGGTCAGCAGGGCAAGGTGCTGAGGGTGGGCTCCCAGCTGGAGCTGAGCTGGGGGTCGTGGTGCTGGGAGCTGCAGGGGAAGGGGGTGTCTCAGCAGCTCACCTTGGAGGACGAGGCGATGGAGTAGTAGCGCGCCTGCAGGCGGGGCAGCAGCTCACACAGGTGATCGATGGGGGGTCGCAGCGAGGGCATGTCCTGCAGGATGGCCAAGATGTTCCTCCGGGCCTCCACCACCCAGCTGAGGTACAGAGCCTGTGGGCAAAGGACAAGGACAGCACAGCCATAAGCAATCCCCTGCCTGACCAGCAAATACCCCTCACCTCAGCTCCCTCAGCAATCCCAGGTGCTGGGAACTCCTTCCCCAGCAGCCAGCCCCCATCCCAGCAGCCAGCCCCCATCCCAGCAGCTTGGCTGGGTTGCCCCAGAGCCCACCTTGCCCTCGGGAGCAGATGAAGCCATCCTACGCAGGCGCTCCTGCTCGCCCGCGGCCGCCGCGTACTGTGCCAGCTCGTACAGCACGTTGGTGCGTGGGGGGTTGGTGATGTCCAGGTAGTAGGTCAGAGCTGTCCGGTAGGACGTGGGACAGGGGAAAGGATGTTTCTTGTTGGATTCCTCTGGAGAAAAAAAAAAAAAAAAAAAAGGGAAAGAAACAATGAGATAAACCCAAATAAGCAACTGCAGGGGTTGGTGGGTGGAGGTGGTGAGTGAGAGCAGCTCAAAGCCTTCACCCCACACACTGAAGCAGCTCCAGCACAGGGCAGCTCCCTCTCATCTCCCAGTAGCACATGTTGTGTTTCTCAGATGCTTCCTGGCAGCTTATCAGCAACCAATGTACCCCTGGGGAGTCCCTGTCCAGAGATGCCCATGCACACAGGCACTCAGCAAACTCTCAGGCCAGCTCTTGGCTTGCGTAGCTACTTTGGCCTCAGGCACTTAATCTCCTTCAGATCTGGCCTTAAAAGTGTCCCTAGTCTCCTTCAGCCACGGATAGTTGTGCTCAGAGCCTCCTTGGGAAAGGCAAGTGCCAGGAGCTGAGGCTGGAGCCATTCAGCTTATCAAATTAAAGCCCTGTAAAGGAGAGGAATGACAGTGTGAGGCAGCATGTAGCACAGTGGCCCACAGGCTCCAGCACTGCACTAGAGCCATTTGCCCTCTGGAAATCAACTCCTGGGCTGTTGGGCCAGCACTGCTGATGCCTCAGGGCAGGCTGCAATGCTTCAGGAGACAGATGGGCTACAGCTGCCATGTCCCTCCTGGCAGAGGCCAGCTCTGCTGGGAACGCTGCCCAGGAAGGGCCCTTTGTACCAGCTCAAGGGCTCCCTCCTGGCATTTCAGTTCCCCAGCGTGTGCCTCCTTCGAGGACTGAATTAGACAGGAAGGCTCCTCTTGAGCTCTGGGGCTGCTCTGGCACAGGGATGCTCTAGTGGGCTGATGCTCTGTAATGAGGAGTGTGCTGGTAGATAAATTGTTGAATGGGCACACTGAGCACGTTTCACAACTGACCCACTTCAGCTGGCTCTTGGCAAGCTGGCTCTGTGCCACTGCTAAACTGGCACCGCATTGGGAGCAGCCACGGGGCGTCTCTGTTCGCCTGGAGATGCCCCATGGGACCTGGAGGTGTGACCTGGGCTCGTGCTCATGGGAAGGACAGAGACCATAGCTGAAGAAGAACTGCTGATATTCAGGTGTGATCCACACTCACCATCCAAATTGTTAAGGGAGATGATTGTGTCCAGATCCGTGCCCAGGATCTCACCAATCTGGTTGACCAGGGAGGAGTCGTTGGCTGGGTACACTGCCACATGGTCCCCAGACTCATACCTGCCAGCAGAGCATGAGGAGAGCAGATGGAACACCAGCACCACTCCTCACCCACCCCAAGCCCCTCAGCCAGAATCACAGGTCTGAGCTGTCACACAGTCCCTGCACAGTCAGGGAGCTCAAAAAGCCAGCAGACAGAACATTATTCCACAGTCCTCTTATGAACCATTTTTAACAAGGGACTTCCAAGATAACAGCTTTTTTTTTGCCAGAGGCTTCAACGAGTCCAGACTTGCAGCAAGGACAGGCCAAGTCCCTGACAGGCAAGGAGCAAAGCTGCTCAAAGCCTCTGCAGTATTTTGTGATGTCAAGCCACCTGGATTCATGGTCCTCACAAGCACACACAGAGGAGCTGAAGCCAGCAAGAGGGTTCTTAAGAACAGAGCTTCATTCCCCCTGTGCTTGTACATCTAAGCCAGGCAAAAGCCAGCCTCAACTCTGCACCCTCAACTACTGAATGACTCCCAGAGAATTCTTGCAGCTGGGAGAGCTCAGGGAAGAGGGACTCAGAGCAGGCAGCTGGCTTGGGAGAGGCTCAGCACAGGGAAGAAGTCCTGCCATGGGTACCTGACCCGTGGTACACAAGCCCAGAGATCCCTGTCTGAAGTGCTAGAGGAGGCCAGAGCCACATCTTTGTTCTTTGTTCCTGGTGCAGACTGCTCCTGCCAAAACTGAGGAGCAGTCTGCCCTGGGAAACTACCTGATTTTGGAATTGGAGATATCCAGCTCCAGGTGCATCAGGTGCCTCTCTCCACCCTCGTTGAGCTTGCGGTTCTCTGTAACCCGGGCCAGGAAAGGGTTCTTGGCATCAAATGGTCTGTAAGGAAAGACAAGGATCCTCTGGGTTACTCTCCTGCAGGCTCACAGTGCTTCCTGTATCCAGGCATGTTCCCTCTGCCTCCAGGGCAGGCTCCAACAGTTTGAGGATGACTCAGCACAAACAAAATCACATCCTGCTGCCAGAGAAAATCCATCATTTTCCCTCCAAGCACAGCCCAGCAGCCACCAGCTTCTGTCCCATTAAGAACAAGTGATGCAAAAGTAGAGGGAATGTCACCTCTCAAAGAGATATGTCAGTGTGGAAGTAATTTACACAGCCCATCTCCCCAAGCAACCACCACACATTATCCCCAGGGCGAGGGAAGGCTCCCAGTGACCTCAAGACAGAAGCTGAAGATGTGCCAGCCAAACAGCACTAACTGGGGAATCCCTGAGAGTCCCAGTGAACATCTGAGCCCTTTTCTCCTGGGCAGACATTTGCCACATGGCTGGTATTGCAGAAATGATGGTGCCTGCATGGCAAGTGCTGTTAGAAAGGTCAAGGACTGCACTTACGGCTTCTGGTTCTCGTAGCTCTTGAGACGACCCATCTCCCCAGTGTAGACTTTGTTCATGTTCACGTCTGTGTGCACCACCATCTCGTACTGGCGGATGCTGGACGAGGAAGAGGGAGAGAAAAGAGGTTAAAAAAGTCAAATAGGAAATCAGAAGGTATGGTTGGAACCATTGTCTGCTTTGCTGGATGGGTTGAAGTTCAAAACCACATTCAACTGCCAGCCCTGTCACCCTCTGCACTTGGGATCAGGCAGAACACCCAGACTAAGAGGAAACAACAGCTTCATCACAACCAGCAAAGGCACTCACAAAGGAACCAAACCCATTACACCCCCATTCAGAACAGAAACCCAGAGCTGGGTTTCAACTCGCACCAAGACAGGCTCAGTCCAAACAGCCCCATTCACTTATCTACTCCACATGTGTCCTCTCAAGTGTGGAAGGGGAGACAGTGCACAGGAAAGGGGACAGCAGCTCAGGGCTGATGGCACAGCCACCAATCTCTCTGGCACCCAGAAGAACCTGCTCCCAGACTCACCTGGACTCTTCTCCTGTAGCCTCTACTCCAAAGTACTCGCACACTGCTGGCCAGAACTGCTCTCTCCAGGTGATGAAGTCTTCTTCCAAGCTAGCCAGGGCAAAAGAGACAGTCACTAACCCTGTCCAAGGGGAAGCAAAGGGGTATTTGCTTCAGCCTCCTCTGAGCAGCCCCTTCCAGCCAAACTACTCACTTGCCATCATCGTCTCCCAAGCCAAGTTCAAAGATGCGTTGGGCTCCAAGCTCCTCCAGTCTCTTGTCCACATACTTCCCCATGGCATTGAAGTGCTCATAAGTCTTGTTTCCCAGCCCAAAGACCTGGAAGAGAACACTGATGAATGTGAAGAAGCAGGAGCTGGACTTTTCCCTGTTGGCATCCTCTGGCCAGCATCACCCAGCAAAGACAGACAGCAAAGCCTCTCCCACATCCCTGCCAGCTATTTATGGACCTTGAGGAAGAACCTTCCACCAAGAGTGTGTCTGGTCAGCAGACACCATCTCCTATCCTGAGCCAGGCCTTGGGCTGCCTGAGCCATCTCTGAGGGACCAGGAAAAGCCTGGACTAGCTGGAGACCCATTGCTGTCCTTCACCTTCCACAAGCTGCTCAACAAATATTTGCTCACTGCTTTACACAGAGCAGCTCCACATCTCCAGCAGTGGCTTTTTCTCCTCATTTGCAATTATTATGCTACCTAAGGAATGTAGCCAGGGTTTAGGTGAGGTGGCTGTACCTTAGCCAATTATTCAGCTCAGCAAAAGAGCTACACAGTTCTCTAAGTGATTTAATTTGTGGGATAATATCTGGCCCAGGGCTGCTCAATTAACTTCTCCAAAGCAGCAGCCTGTAACTCATTTCCAGCCCTTGTCTTCAATGCCTGCTGGGCTGTTTGTGGCAAGGCATTACCAGTAAACCCTTGTGCTTCAGGAAGAGGACTCTGACAACTGCATTTAAAGCTCTCTGGATATACATTTGCAAGTGTCCACGAAGCCTGGGGAGGATGATCTGACCTCAGTGGAGCTGCTTTAGTAAGAGGGGTTGGACAAAATGATCTCTAGAGGTTCCTTCCAACCCTTGTGATTTGTGTGGTTCTGTGACAGCAGGGATCACATCTGGGACAAGCTGTGCCCTTCCCCAAGCCACAGGGCAGGCACAGCAGAGGGCTTCTGCCTTTCCTGTCCATAAAGTGGAATTTACTCACTGCAAATCGGAGCCCTGACAGATCAGCATCAGCCTCCTGCAGCCAGTCATAGAAATCCTGGGCATTGTCTGTGGGATCCCCCTCACCATAGGTGGCCATGCAGAACACAGCCAGGGACTTGTCAATCTCAGAGAGGCGACTCAGGTCCGACTGCAACCGAAGCAAAGAACAAACTCCTCAAGGATCTCACAGTGTGGTTACTGAGCAAGGCTATTCCTAAAACATAACTGCCTCAGAAGGGGTTGGGGAAGGCCAAACCCACCTAAAAGGGCAGGGGAATGATGCTAACCATCCTCACTGACTGCATGTCAGTGTTTCAACCCCACCAGAAAAGGGATGAGGTTTTCTATACAAGGTTTTAAAGGATCAGGCCTGTTGTTGCCTCTGGAGAGCATCACAATGTGAAGATGAGGGAAACACATTTTTTCTGTGGTGTCCAGTGCCAGGACAAGGGGTAATGAGCATAAGCTGGTAATGAACATAGAAAGTTCCACTAGAACAGGAGGAGAACCTCCTTTGGTGCTGAGATGAGGGAGCCCTGGCGCAGGCTGCCCAGGGAGGGTGTGGAGGCTCCTTCTCATGAGCTTCCCAACCCCACCCGGACACGTTCCTGTGTCCCCTGAGCCAGGGGAACCTGCTGTGGCAGGCTGAGCTCTGGGGGTCCTTTCCCACCCCCACCATTCTGGGATTCTATGACAATGCCAATGCCTCTGTCCAAGGCCACATAGCAGTAGGGGACCTGTGCTAACCGCAGAAAGAACAAAGAGCAAGTTTAATGTGGCCAGGAGGTAACCTGCAACCCCCAAACTCTCCAGGCCACCTTCCTCTTTCAGTCACGTTGCAGCGTTCACTCCAAACACACAGAATGGCACAACCCAAACCCATCTCTGCATCTCTCAGGCTGATGTTTTCTCCCCAGGATTACACTACTCAAAGGGCAGTTGTCTCTTGGCCAGGTAACAAGCCAAGGCTAAATTACCAGGTCATACTCTTCTGGATCTGCTGCCATGCCCCGCAGGCCGTAGCGATGAGCATCTTTGGAGAGACGATTGGCAAACTCCTCTGCTGTTCCCGTCTGGGAACCATAGAAAACCACTATGTTCCTCCCCTGGAGAGGAAAAGAAATGCCTGTTAAATGGGGATTACTCATATGGCAAACACACATGTTGTCAGAGACAAAGAGGAAATGCCTGGAGATCAGGAGTCCTGGACTGCAACCTAAAGGCAAAGAGGAAAGAGCATTGGTACAGGACCCCACATCAAGCCTGTGGCTGAAAACTCAAGGTTGAGTTGTTAATAAGAACATGACTCTTGCTAATCTCAGAGGGGTGACCCAGGTCAGGCTAAAACACAAAACAGAGAATAAAACCTTGAGATTTATTCTCAGCCTCAAGGCTGCAGCATGACTCCTGGAAACAGGGAACTCCCTGGCTGAGAAAGCAGACTTGCCTGAGCTTTGGGAAAGTGCCTAGGCCTCAGAGCTCCTGCCTTGCCACAAGCCAGCTACTTTGAAGTGAAATAGAAAATACATCCAGCCTTTGCTTCTTCCTCTGCTTCCTCTAGCGTCCAGCCCAGCAGAGCCAAGAGCTGCCAGCACTCTGTACAACCCAGTCCCAGAGCAAGCCAGTTTGGGAACCAACCATACAGACAAACAACTGTCAGCAAGTTCACTCTGCCATTTCCCTCCTGACTTTGATCCTGTATTAGAAGGGGTTTGGGTTTTTTGCACCAAATTTTCACTTGAATTTTCTTCTCCAAGAACAACTCTCAGGCACTGACTGAAAGCACATTCCTGCCTGCCCACCCCACCTTCCTCTGGGTGCTCTTTGCAGCAGACATGTGTCTGTATCCAAACCAGTCCCCTCTGCTGACAGCTAAACAGTGTGTGGAAGAAACTGGGAAGGACATGAGTTCCCTCACCTTCCCCCTGCCCCTCCCCACAGCCAGAGCAAGCAGCTTACCGTCTTCTTCATCTTCTCAATGAAGCTGCTGTCTCTCACTGGAGCTACTCTGAAAGACAGGAGGAAGCTCCTTTTAGATGAGTACGTTCATTCTTTAGGTCAGGAAGAAGCAAGTGGGGGGAAAAAAAGTGTCTCTCAGACCTCAGGAATGCTGTTCAAAAGGGTGAAAGTCCTCACTGACCACCCCCATGTGCCCTGCCCCAGGGATGCCTGTTGCTCAGCTGCAGGGCTCCTCTGCACACACGTGGAGCACAGAGTCTGAGGGCAGAGGGGGAAAGCTAAGCCCTTGCCTTACCTCCAGCCAGGGGTAAAACCTCCCACAGGCAAAAGCCAGACACCTTTATCAGCTCCTCTGAGAGGTTTCACAGCTGAGCAGGTTACAAAGATCTCACAGAGCTACAATGTGAGAGTAGGTCTCCAGAATAACCTCAGGGGCTGAACCACAGTGGGAGATCAGAGAGCTCCCTGCTTCCCTCACCAGTGGACAGGCAGGGTCTGGGTCCTGAGCCATATCCCCAAGGGTAGATTCTCCACCTTTGAAGACAGAGTTAAAAACAGTTGTTTTGACCTCAAAACAACAGGCCTGACCCAAGCCCAGAGCTGCAGAGTCCTGCAGAGCAGACAGACACAGCTGAGCAGAGCCACTGGCAAGGGGGCCACTGCTTGCCCAGCTCCCACAGGGCTCTTTCCCATGCCTGGGCTTCTGTCCCCAGCACAGGTAGAGTTTGAATTACTGCATGGAGGCAGCTTCCTCGTGCTCAGAAGAGAGACAAACCACAGCAGAGCCCTGGAAGCAGAGATTCACACCACTACATCTACTCTATTAAGGTAGGCAGCCAGAAGAGCATTGCTATCTTAAGCACACCCATGGGTTTGCAGTGTGACAGGGTGAAAGCAGCCCAGCCTTGGGGACTGTGGGTGCCTCACAAGGAGAGGTGGCTCCAGCTACAGTCAGATTAGGCACTGGGGTCTTTTCAAGACTAGAGGACAAGTGCCAGGAGCTCCCCTGCTGTCCTCCCCACTGGAGCTTCTGTAGCAGGGAGGAAGGGTGTGAGACCCGTTCCTGTTTCTCTTTCAGAATGGAAGAATGCAAAGCCAGGTCTTCTGTGGGAAGAGAGAAGCCTCCAGGCAAAAACCAAATGGCTTTGGCTCTGGCCCATGTGAGAATGTGCAGAGCTCACTAACAGTTCCAATTTCCTAAACTCTGCAGCCCAGAGGGAGGGATCTGTGTGGGTGAGGCATTTGCAGAGTACACACACACACACGCACACACACACACAGAGCAGCAGAGCTGGGCGGGGGGGGAGTGACACAGTTCAAGCATGTCTTCAAGCACCTCCTTCTGCCCAAAGGTATCCAGAGGCTCCATCACTGAGGCTGACAGCTCTGAGCACCAGCATGCATGAAAAATGAGCAGACCCTACCCAAACAAGTTACCCAAGGCAGCTGTGCTCCCAGGACAGTGCTGCTTCACACCCCCCACTTAGCAGTTAACACTCTTCCCATGGTGTCATTTGCCTCATGTTGGGAAGAGAGATATCACCAACAACTTAAGAGAGCAGCCCCAAACCTGGCTACACTCTGCCAGGACAGAGGCTCTGGAGAGCTGCCCCCTAGCCCACTCAAGACCCAGCTCTCACTCAGCTTTTGGCTCTCTGGTTTAATCTTACTTTTGGCTCCTCTTACTGCCCTCTGCATGTGAGATGCAATTAAAATAGCTGTTGGGTCAACTGCTAAACAAAATGCTTGTAAAGGAAGAAAAGAAGAGTTTTAGATCTTTCCAGCAAGCTGCCTTTGGAAGAGAAAAGGGAGCAGCACCTCTGCTTTCAAAGGAGGCAACCCTGGACTGAAGTGTTGTGGTCAACAGTCTGTGGCTCAGACAATGAGGAAATAATGAGCCTGGCTTTTGCAAAGAGGCTACACAGCTCCCTGAAATTGTCTCATCAGTGGGGCTTGAGAGTGTGAGCTGCAAAAATGCACAGATGCCAAAGACAGAAATGTCATTCCTTTCACTGCTCACACAGGAAAACTTCTTAGAAGAGAAAGTGTGTTTTCAGTAATGACTCAGAGAGCTCAGCGTAGGGACTGAGAGAGTCTGGTGCAGGAAAGGAAAGGAGATGAACTCCATTGTCAGAGTGAGCCTTTAGCTGGTACAGATTGCCTGTCCTTGGTGAGGGCCCAGAGCACAACTCCCAGGGCTCCCTGTCACTGATCTCAGGAGAAAGAAAGGAAGGGGGGAACTGCCCCTGACAGCTCAACATCAGTCTCAGCCCAAAATCTCTCCTTCAGAAAGCTCCTACAGGAGAAAGAAAGGAAGGGGGCAGCTCCTGACAGCTCAACATCAGTCTCAGCCCAACACCTCTCCTCAGAAAGCTCCCACAGGAGAAAGAAAAGAAGGGGGCAGCTCCTGACAGCTCAACAACATCAGTCTCAGCCCAACACCTCTCCTCAGAAAGCTCCCACATCTGTGGCTTCCCTCCTGAGAGCACACACACACACACCCCAGCCCGTCACAGAGGAACCAAACCCCTGGAGCAGCCTTCCTCCAAGCACAGCCTCTCCCCTTCCTCCTCCTCTGGCAAGGAGAGACACCCCACTCCACCCAGCTCTGGGATGGCAGCAGGGACCCGATCCCACCAGGCAGCTGAACTCACCTGGCCACGGCCACCTCTTCTCCCGAGGCCGAGTAGGCGCAGCCCATGGTTGGGGCAGACAAAGAAGAGCAGGGCAGCAGGGCAGCTCTGTGTGTGTCTGTGAGGGGAAAGCTGTGGGGGACGGAGCTAACTTAGCTCTGGAGCAACACACACGCAGGCCTTTCCATTCTGCTCCTCCTGGGCATTAAAAGCCAAGCATCAGTCAGCCTTTTGTTAAAGAGAAGAGAGGCGGCACAAAAGGTCCCAGCATGGGTCATACAGCAGGAGCGGTGCTGTGTGCTCACATCCTGGTGCTGGGGCTGGGGGAAGTTAGCCAGTGGATGTGTGCAAGTCCTGAGAAGCTGCAACATCTGGCAGCTGTGGCAGAAAGGAATTAGGAGTGGAGAATGAAAGCTCCCAGGATGCTGTGCAGCACACGGCCCTCTCTCTCCCATCCTCCCGGAGCAGGGGGAACGGGACACAAAACCCTTCCCCCTACCCTGCCCTGTTACCCTGGAAACTGTTTATATCACAGCTGCTTTTATCTATATTTCAACAAGAATAGTGCTGTAGCTGAATGAAACGATTCCAGACCCTGTGTGAGCAATGCTATGGGTAACTATGGCAGTGCCATGACACAGGCAGCTCAAAGGAGTTTGCTCTCTTCAGGATCCTATTAAATTAAATTAGAGATGGTCTCTCCCTCTCTCTCTCTCTCTCTCTCTCACACACACACAAACAGGCAGCAAAGAGAGATAATCAGGCTGAAGAGTTGGAGCAATTCCTGCCACAGGAAGTCCTGGAAGCACCAGGGAATGGATTTATTTAAAACTGCAGAATAGGGATAAGCAAATTTCTGCCCCAAAACAATGTTAAGGACAAGGGGGGGGCGTGGGGAGAAGGGAGGGAGTGATCCACAGCATACCAATGGCTGTCTCGTTTGTGTCCCCCCCTACCCCCCCAGAGCAACAGTCTGCACAGCTCCAGACAGGGCACATGAGAAAGGAAAGAAAGCTGCAATTGAGAAACAGGCAGAAGAGCCACAGAAGGAGAAGAAAAACAAATTAGTCACTTCCCAGCAATGTCCCTGTGAGGAAGTGTGGTGACCATGGCTGTGAGGCCGTGGAGAGCCCTTGTGCTGTCCCTAATGACATCTGCAGAGCAGGCTCTGGGGAAAGCTGCTCCAGTGGTTTCAATTAAGCCTGAGAACAGTCCAAACACAAGTGATCCTCTGCCAGCGGTACCCAGCCCACCCCACATACCCCTATGTCACACACCACCACTGCAGCACCTCTCACACACAGGAACATGGATTCTTCCCCCTCTCTGGAGGTTTTGGGCAGGAAAAACAGCTCTGCTTGGCTGGAAGGGTGAGTGATGAGCCAGGACCTGAGCTGTGGCTGAACCCAGAGACACATCATCGGGGTAAGATCACAACCACACGGGCTGGTGGAGTCACACAGAGCAAACCCAGCCCAAGTGCCATCCACAATGAGGTAGTTTGACCATGTGTCTGTTCTTCCACAATCGAGGGCAGCTGCAGTAGTAACATCCTCTTTGCAGGCCCTGCTGAGCTGACATGGCTTGATCAGGACAGGGTGTTCAATGGAAGCTCCCAAAACCCCAGGAAGGAAACAAAGTGGTAGGTGCTATGTTCAGGTCAAAGACTCTGCTTGCTTCTCCCCAGTTGCAAGCAAAGTCATTAAATAGCACCCACTGTTGTGTGGCTGACTTGTTGTTCTGTTCTCCAATCTTCCAAGGCTGAAGCTGAAGTTGGGTGCCAAAGTGACACACTAGAAACCATCACTCACTGCCACCAGGTAAAGCAGTACAAGACATTTCAGCAACTCAAAGCAGTGGTTGCAGAGAATGTGCTGAGGTCAAGGCTCTGTAGTTCAGCTGGAGACAGCCCTGCCAAAGGCTCTCTGCCTTTGTGGCTCTGGGACAGCCTCCCTGCCTGCTCACAGACCAGTTTGCTATATCCAGCCAGCCACAGGCAGTAGCTCACTGTGTGATCCTGTATCTTGGCTATTTGCTTGTTCACCAGAAAGGAAACTCCACCCCAGGCCCAGGCTGAACAAGCTTGTATTCCCCACTCATTTCTCTCCTAGTTCCAAGTGCCTCATAAAACAAGACTGCAAAAGCTGCAGGAAGTCACTGTCTCTGTCCTGGAGGAAGATATGGCACCAGCCACAGCTTTGGCTTACGGGTGCAGGCTGCCCTCAGAGCAGCTTGCCACAATGCCCACAGCAGTGCTGCGGAGGCAATGGCAGGGTCAAGATTAATGTACAGGAAACAACCACTTCAGAGCCTCCTCTCTTCACCAGCCTGGCTGTCACGTTTCCTAAACGTAATCATGTCAGACAAGGTCTGGAGCAACCTCACCTCTGCCCATAGGTTACCAGTGACCAGTGCTCCCTGCCAGCCATCACCCACACAGATGGAGAAGGGCACAAACCCCGTGGAGGAAACACAGGTACAACGTCTGAGAGTCAGCTCAAAGCCAAAACCTCCAGCCAGTCTCAGATGGAGGCCCACACACCAAGATCCTGCAGCAGGACAAGGTGGTAATAAGAAAAGCTTCTCTGCAAGGTCAGGACAGCCCCTGGAAGAGCTGCACGTGATGGGTGCTGGGCAGAAGCAGTCACAAGGACAGTGAGCACAAGAGCAATCCAAGTCAATCTGTGCCCTATTGGGATCTAGTTTCAGGTTGATAGTGCCAGTTCTCCAGCCAGTTCAGTTCTCAGCAGCTGTTCTCATTATGATCTCCAGAGGCTGATACAGCCCTCACTCACAGGCACCAGAGGCCAGGCATCCAACCAAACAAGTTCCAAGGTGAGGCCAAGCAGGTACATGCCAGGCTGCTGCCAGCCTCATGTGCACCCATCTGCACAAGGACTGCAGCAAGGGATGCTTCTTCCTTTTAAAACCCTCCCAGGCAGAAGCCAGACTTTTCCATCCTCCTGCAACACCAGCATGCACAGCCTGCCTGACAGTTTGCTGAGCTGTGTGCTACTCCTCCCATTACTCAGGGACCTCACAAGTGACTTGGCATCCCAGATCTGCCTTCAGAGGGCTCTGCCACCAGAGTGGCACTTCATGATCTGACCAAAGCTGCTCCTTTTCAGTTACAACACAAACACTGGATGATGAGCTTCGAGATGTAAAAGCAGCACAACCCACTAAGGTAGACATACAAGTCCACCATCTGTGTTGGATGTAGCTTTTACACACAGGGTAACAGGAGCATCCCTTGCTAAAATGCCTTGGCTTATCACCAAACATCCTCACCCAAGCAGCCTACAGGCAGGTCTTGCAACAGTTTCCTTCCACACCTGGCTGTAAGGCTTCAAAATGAAGTGCAGAGTGTCCTGATCCAGTCAGCTGCTGTTGTGGCAGCCTGGCATCCAAGGCAAGGGAGTTTCCTAAGAGCTTTCAAACAGCTAATGTCCAGGAACCATCACCCAAGACTATTTCTTCTCTTCACAGTTAAGGGTGGGTAAGATTTCCAACAGGACTTGCTTAAGGGCCAGTCCACCCTCCTCCAGACTGATCTAGATGTGACTTTTACCAGAAAACAGCCAAAGCAATCCTTAAAAGTGTTGAAGGACAGCCAGCAACTTTTTTTTTTCTTTGCTTGGGAAAGGTAACTTACTGCTTTTGGGCCACACAGTGGGCTGAGGCAGAACTGCAGCCTGGCTCTTCCAAGGGGATTTGTGCATTAAGGGAACACACAGCTTGGTAGAAACGCGAGAGGTGAGAAAGGAACTTTGGGATCGAGTCCCCTGGCCTGGGAAGCTCCTGTAATTCAGCTGAGCCCCCTTGCACTGCCTCCAAGACAGAAAGCTACGTTCAGCCCACGCTGCCTGAGAGCTGTTACTTACACTGTCTGCATTTTGGGGAGTTCTGGGACATCCTCCTTTTTCTTGTGGAAGAAGAACCAGTAAGTGAAGAGCCCAGTGATGAGTGACACGAGGAAAACGTCTGTCATGCTGAGGAGAGAGTCTTGCTGGGCAGTGTTGTCTGGAGGGGACATGTTGGATCCCATGCTGGCATCCCCCATGGTGGTCAGAGGCACTGTTAAGGAAGAAAACACAAATGAACAGCAGCAGTCACAGTGCCATGGAAGACCAGAGGAGCACTAAGGGCTGCCTCAGAGGATGCTTTTCCACTGTACATTTAGTCCTAGGAGCACAAGGCAGCCCAATAACTCTTTGGAGAGAGCTTTTTGCATCACAGTACTGAGGGATCCTTTTTGCATCCCATGGTAGCTCACTGTCCCACCAAGCTTTGCCCTTCCTGCTGCTGATCCAACAGAAGTGACTCTTTCAGCCACCTCAAAGATCAAGGGTTTTCTCCCTCCCTTCCACAAGGTACCACGATGCCCCAGAGCTACTGCTGTGCTTGTAAAGCACAGAGCAGGTCTTTGGCATGGTGCTTCTATCAGTAGCCCCACATTAGGTCATTACAACACAAATAATTAATACTTCTGGCTTGCTATCCACCTCCACATGCAGACTGGATTTACTACACACCTTTTTTGGTCCTCTGGTTTCTCAGTCCTCTCTCCTATCATCCCCAGTTTAGCTTCCGACTCCTTGAATTGCTCCTTTCCACTTGCCAAGGCAGAGTTTAAGCAAATTGCCCATGGCCATACCCAGAGTCTGCAGTAGCTCAAGGATGAGCACCCAGCCCTCAAGTCCTCAACTAGCCCTACAGCCCCTGCCCTTCCCCTGAGGACTCATCCATCCCTCCCTGCCTCTGCTCAAGCTCTAAACTCTTGACCCCTGTCCAGATCACAACACACAAGGACGTACTCTGCCCAAGCAACCAGATCATTAACTCAGAACTTGATTTATAAGGGCAAAGTGATTCTCTTTTTTGTACTTGGGCATCCTGCCAAACCAGGAGACCATGAACATTTGAACTTGCTCACAGAGAAGTGACTCAGAGCTGCAGGGGTGCTCCCAGAGAGAAAGGACATGGCCCATGGCTGAGCTGTGAAGGGAGAGTTAACCTGTTAGCAAACCTGTGCCTGATGGAGAAACCTGCCAGACAGTTTTCCTGGGAAGCTGAAAGACAAGCAGCAAACTCCAAGCTGTGCCTGGGCTGTTAAATAAAACTGCCTGAAGCTTAAGGTTATGCTGATGCAGTTCAGGAGCTGGGAAGGGAAGGTGACGCTTAGGAAGCATTAATGAGGCAGAGCAGGTAAGGTCTTCAGCAAGGAAGAACCCCTTGCTGTTACCCCTCAAAAGAAAAAGTCCATCTCCAGAGAACCTGAAACACTCTGTCACAGGCCACCAGCTAGAAAAGGCAGGCCCTGTGGAGTGCAGGGAGAAGTCCACAGCCCCCTGGCAGTGCCCACGGGTGGGTTCCTGGGTATTTCTGCAACCCAACTAGTTCTCAACCCCACAAGAAGTTTAACTTGGTGCCAAACTTGGCAAGTGACTGTACTACACAGGGCAGTAAAACACCATTGCAAAGTTTTCCCAGAGATTACATTAAGCATGTGGGTGGAAGAAAAATGTGAGTGCTGTGATTGCAGACAAGCAAATTGCCCATTCCTCTCCATCAGGCAGGTCACCCTGTCCTTCCCTCCTTGCAGACAGACTTTCCACTGCTGCATCTCAGAGCCAAGCAACAGCTGGGGGTTATATTTCTGTACAACTGTAGACTAAACTATTAGTTAAAACCTCCAGAACTGAAGCTTGGTGCCAACAAGACACAGCTCCCTGTAGCATCCCTCTTCTCTTCCTCATTCAGTTCCAGTAAATCACCAAGAAACTGATCCAGCAACTGATACCAAGGGAATGCACTGGTGGTGCTGGTTTATTGCCTTCACTCCTGATGAAACCTCTCTTCTCCTCACTGCCACCCATCTCATCAGGCAATCCATCCTCACGCAGGGTTTTCCTTCTTGGCCTCTAGCAGCTCATCACTTGAATTGTTCCTTCTGTCTCAGGGCAATGAACCCCTGAGGGCTGCTGGTCACTGCTTCCCAGGGAGCCTCAGCAAAAAAAATCAAAGCCCCAGCTATTCTGCAAAGGGAGTGAAGAAGCAGTGCCCAAACACTGGCTGCCTGCATAAACATCCCCAACACTCCAAGGTGCTTTTATTTTATTCCAGCATCAGCTTCCATTGCCCAGATTACATGAGGGTGGCCAGTTCCACTCACACAGGGCACTGAAGGCCACATCAGTGAGTTTATCCTCAGCAATGGCCTGTCTTTCACCCACTTTCCTTGACAAGCCCCTTCCCATGGCACACATGGCAGTGATAAACCTTTGCTCAGAGGAAACCACAACAAAAAGTAAGGCAGATGGAGACTGTGCTAAGCACATTTTGGGCAGGAGGTGTATCCCTTGCCTCCTGAGCACCCAATCCAGCACTCACAGCAGCTGAGCCCTAGGGAAGCCTCCATGCACAGAGCACAGCAGCATCCCTTGTTAGACACTGCATGTGGAGGAGAGTTTCAAGCTAGAAAAGTCTTTGGTGAGCAGCAGCCAGAGCAGGGTGGGATACATCCAGGCTCCCCCAGCAATTCCCCTTCCAGCTCCAGATACCTCAGACTGGTTATTCAGTCTTTATACAGGGGGAGAGAATGAGCTTGTGGCCTCATCAGCAAGGTGAGGGCTACGTCTCCAGCACAGATTCATTGCTATGCCCAAAGCAGCAGAGCTTCTGGTCTCCCAGAGCAGAGGGGATTAGGCAGCTGCTGCCAGGGGTTTTGCTGTTTCTGAGGTGGTCTGCTCTCCCAAGCAGCCTTGGAAAGAGGCATCCTCAAGAAGGAAGCTCCCAGGAATGCAGTGTGGAAGGACATGGGGGAGGGAAGCTGTGCTATCTCCTGGCCTCCACCACACTGCAGCTCTCCAGCACTTCAAAGGGGAGCCCTACAGCTGCAGCAGCAGCCAGACCACCCACTCACTCCCCACAGCCACGAGCATCATTTCATGGGGCTTATGGATCTTCAGCACAGACCAGAGTCTGGGGTTGATCTCCTCTCTTCATTCACAAGTCTCCATAGCATAAAGGTTATATAGTGACCTCTAACCCTGGATGGAAACAGTCCTTCTCCAGTGATGGAAGCAAAGAGCCAAGAACTGCTTTAATTTTGATGCTAGGCTCCATCTGGTCCTGCACATTTAGCTATTCAAGTGTCTATCTTAGCTAGGGGGTTTTCTTTTTGCTTCCCACCCTTTGGAAAACATTTGCTTAGATGTATCAAGAAAAAGGCAAAAGGATGTGGCATTGGGGAACTCTTTATTGAACTCACCTCAGCTAGCACAGGGAGGTTATGCCTCAGTTCCCCTCAGTCTTACCTAGCTGGCTGTAACAATTGCTTTCCAGAAGTTCACAGCAATTAATTTTCAAATACATCTCCTCTTGTAACTTTCAGTGAAAAGAAACTTGACTATTATTTGGAATTTCACTACCATGGAAATCTCTGGAAAGACCCTGAGAGAAGCAAATGAGCTTTGTAAAGGGGAAGAGAGAAGAAATTTATGATGCAGAAGTCAAAGTTTACTGGACACAAGTGTCAAGGGTAATTTTATGTCTAACGTTTATTACACATGCAATCAAGACAAGACAGACTTCCACTTCCCCTTCTTTCTCTCTCTTTCTTTCTTTTGTTAAATTATGGCTCCAGTCCCTGGATCCATGTTTATACACACAGGATCTGGTGCCAAGCAAATCCATCTCAGCCGAGACGAGGCATCTGTGTCACACAGGAAAGTCACAACATTTGGAAAGGTGGCAATCAAGCAACACTTGATTTGAGAACAGCTTCTCAGCCCCTGAATGCAACTTCTGAACCTGGGAATTTGCTTGATACATGGCAGCTTGCAATCACTCAAATCACTGGAGACTCTCTCTGCACACCTCCATGCTGCCAGACAGATGTACTTGCCTCTCAGTTCCCACTTCTCGCGCACATCTTGAGCAAAGGACTGGAAGTGCTGTGAGTGCCAGGCATGCTCAAAGTCCCCCTCACTAAAGGTGCTTTAAAAATACTGAAATATAAATAAAAATAGCACTACAACAGATAAGATGGGATGAGGAGTGCCCTAAAAGTCAAATGGTCTGTAATGCAAAGAGATCTAGTCTTCTCCCTCTTGCACATGGCTGATGGCAGCATTATGAGGTGGTGCAGATCCCCTCCAAAAGCACACTGGAGCCCTCAATTGCAACTGGCAGTCACAGTATCATGGTCATGAAACGCAGCTGGGAGCTCTCCCTTTCTGCCAAATACAAGGATGTTTCTGCAAGTCACACTGTAGTATCTTCCAGTGGCCAAAGAGCCCTGACTCTGAAGCTAAGTTCACCATTTGGGCAGGAAATTGTGTCTTTCAGTTGAAGTAGCCTTTTATTTATAATGCTTGTGGTGAGTTTCAAGTATTTCAAGTATTAATTTGGCCTCTCAGTTCTAGATAAGACTGCAGCCTGTGACTTCTGCTCCAAAAATGAGTGTCCAAGCCCTGTGCCACCATAAGCACACCATGACTGGCAGTGTCACAGGAGAGGGAAAGGAGAAGAAAGGACTGATGACCAGGCACAGCCCCAGGCTGCAAACTGCTCCCACCTCTGACAACTTGATCGTGGGCTTCAGCTCACCACAGCCTTATGCACCAACAAGCCCCCCAGTTCAACTCACCACAGCAGAGGGGGCTCCCCATCATCCCCACATGGCAACAGGCACAAGTCCCACCACATCCTACGGGCTCTTTCTGCCCTGGTGTGGGGCAGCACAGAGTCTGCACCCCCATATCTCCCATGTCCATGAGCTAATTGAACCAGACAGTATTCCCAATGGGAACCAAGAAGCAGCAGCAGCCTTTGGACACCTGCAGATAAACACAGGAGCTGCAGGCAGCTCTACACATGCACACAAAAATCAGTGACAACCAAATCAAAGGAGGAATCAAGTGCCATAAGTGCATTCAATGTCATTAACCACCTGACTCTCACCCTGGTGCCTGGCACCACTCAAAAGGAAGTTCAGCAGAGTGCAAGCAACCAAGCTTTCCCCACCCCACAGCAAGGTCCAGGCTGTCTCAGCAAAATACTAGCAAGGCAGGTAGCCAGTCTGAAGTCAACCCATGACTGCAGGAACAATCTCACCACACACCTCACAGCAATACTATCAGGCCACTAACATAAGGCCTGGAGTGCCCAGTTCCTCCATGCCTGCCACCTCACTCACATCCAGCAAGGAGACTTACCAAAGGGCTGCTTTTTGGTTCCTTGGAAACAGGGATCTGTGCAAAGTCAGCACATCTAACAGCAGCACACGCTCAGAAAGCCGCTGGTTCTTTCACACTGGCTTTGTCCACTTCAGATTCCCAGTAAAAAAAAAACCTCACACCCTTGTACCAGGAAGGGGCCAAAGGGGCACTGCTGGCAGTGCTGACCTAACAGAACACTCTCTTTGCTCTCTGCAGCCACATGATGACAACCCTCGTGTCCCTGACTCAGCAGTCGCGCTGCGTTAGCGAGAGGAGCGGAAACGCAGCCGTCACGACTTGTGGCTCTGGGAGCTCTGCACGGTTGGGGAAGTCAGTGCTCCCATCACCTCTGCCACAGCCATCTTTCTGACTGAGGAGGGACTGAGCCAAATTCCCCAGCTGCAAGTGGCTATCTGTGATCTGAGCCTCCTCCCCACTCCACGTGCCTGGTCTGCCCTTTCTCTCACGCTGACCATCCTTGCACAGGACCACAGATCCACACAGATCAGCTTTGAGTAGGAGTCTGACCAAAAAACCCTACAGTTTTAAACCAGAGATCCATTATTTCCACTGGCATCAAGGCACAGCCTCCAATGACAGCTTCAGGACAGGAGGTGCAGTGTGAAAATGAACAAAAAGCAAATGGAAACTCCGACAGCACTGACCTGCAGCCCAGAAACAACAGCAAAAGAAGTAGAGATTGACTTCAACAACTAAAACACCTGGGAAGAACAAAAGAAAACCATATGGCAGCCTTCTCCCATGTCCCTACTCCCACAGCATCTGCAAAGCCCGTTGAGAGCTCACATGGGCAGCAGAAAGGAAGCTGCAGAAAGCCCCCAGCACTCCCACAGCAGTGAAGAGGGAAGAGACTTGCTTACAAATAAGACTGAAGTCTCGTGACCAGCAAAGAGGTTTCTTCTTTCACCCACTAAAGACACAAGCCAGGAGGGTTACTGATGTGTATCAGGAAAAGGAGCCCCACAGACACGAGCCCATGTGGAAGGAGGAAGGGCAGCAGCAGCAGAATGAGAGTAGAGCTGGAGTGGAGGTGGCATTTGTGCCCAGACTCCAGTGCCTGGTCTCTTCTGAATCCCACTGCAGTAAAGACTTTCCTGCGTGCCAGTGTGTGGTATTAGGCCAGGAGATGCTTGGGGCAAAAACCAGATCTTCTCTCATTTCTCTTTGGTTATGAATGCAGCTGCTTAGAATATGCCATTCTGTTTACATCAGCCTGTGCCAGGTACTGGCCTTGGCAAGGCTCAAATTAGCTCTTTTTTTCTCTTCTTTTTTAACAAAATGAGACCTGGCAAGAAAAGAACTGCTCTCCAAAACAAAAGCAAACCATTCAAGCTGGCACTCAGGTCTGGGTTACTTAACATTGCCTTCCACAGCCCTGGGATTAGCCTTTTCTCCACAACTCTGCCACACAGAGATCATGTTTCCCCTCGATAAGAGGCCTTTGGTCTGGCCAGATGAGTGGCTGTGCTTGGTCTGGCCTGCACAGACTCTCTACCTTGGGTGGCTTCACTCCACACTGAGTTCCTGGGCTCCTGGGGGCTGCACTGGGGAAAGAAGGCATAGTGAGAACCCTTACAGCTTCCTCACCACGTCAGCCTCGCGAGACCACTTGTGTTGGTGGTCACTGCATACAAGAATCACAGAATCCCAGAAGGGACCCCTCTAGGAACCATCCAGCCCAAACCCCCTGCTACAGCAGGTTCCCCTTGCTCAGGCACACAGGAACATGTCCAAGTGGGTTTGGAATCCTCCTGAGAAGGAGCCTCCACACCCTCCCTGAGCAGCCTGGGCCAGGGCTCCCTCATCTCAGCAATAAACAAGTTTCTCCTTGTGTTCCAGTGGAACTTTTCACATTCCAGCTTTTAGCTGTTACCCCTTGTCCTGGCATTACAGGAAAAAGTGTCACCTCATCCTCCTGACATCCATCCTTTGGATGCTCATAAGTGTTGATGAGGTTCCTCTCTCACTCTTCTCTTTCCTAGGCTAAACAGCCCCAGGTCTCACAGCCTTTCCTCACCAGAGAGATGTCCCATCCCCTCAGCATCTTGGTGTCCCTGCACTGGCCTCTCTCCAGCAGTTCCTTATTTCTCTTGAACTGGGGAGCCCAGAGACACTGTTTTCCTCATCACAGTGACAACGAGCAGTGATCCAGGGCTGACTTTCACCAGTGAGGTTTGGCTTTCCCTACACATAAAGGCTCACTACACCTAGCACTTTTCTTCCCATGCATTTTAAAACACCCAGCACATCCCACAGCTTGCCATTAACCACCATCAGCTCAGGAAAGAAAGGTGGAAAGCTGCAGAGTCTGGTTAACACACAATA
>WBNH01002860.1:43212-54584 GCA_013401255.1 Urocolius indicus
GCTGGGGCTGGGGCGAAGGGGCTAAAGCTGGGGCAGGGACGAGGGGGCTGAGGCTGGGGCGAAGAGGCTAAAGCTGGGGCAGGGGCTGGGGCAGGGACGAGCGGGCTGGGGCTGGGGTGAGGGGGCTAAAGCTGGGGCAGGGGCTGGGGGGCAGTGGGTTAGCAGGTTGGCGTTAGGATTCCGTGTGGTCACGGGCAGGGGGACAGGGTTTGGGCCAGCGCTGAGGTCCAGGCAGGGAGCAGGGGTCAGGTCAGGGCACGAAGCAGCTTTGGACTCGGTACCAAAGACATTAAAGATACCAAAAGTAGAAGAACAACCCCCCTTTGGAAGATAAGGTAAACGAGTCTTGGTGGAAAACAGACCCCCTTTGCGCGGTTAATGTGCAAAGAGTGGAAGGAAAGACGCCTTGGTGTAAGCCTGGCACAAAAGAGATGAGCAAGATGAGCGTGCTGAAGGGCAGTTTGGTGCCAGTTGGTGCTGAGCACGTGCTGAAGGGCACTTTGGTGCCAGTTGTTGGTGCTGAAGCTCCAAAAATGTCCCCAGCTGATCCTGTTGGGGAGAGATTTTGCAACCCAGCCTCCCCCCACACCCTGACTCCACAGGCGCAGAGGAACCCACGCTCTCTCTCCTCTCCTTGTTTTGTGAAGCTGGCTGACAACTCTGCTGAGCCAAGCCCAGATAAAGCCAGGGGCTTTGCTCCAACTGCTTGCTCTGACTCCCACCAAGCAGCCCCACAGCTCGGCCTCAGGTCCTGGCATCACACATGGGGTCACCGTGGGGCTGATTGCCCTCCCTTGGCCTGCCAGGTGCTGCCAGATCTGAGGTCATGGTCCTGCTGTATTTGTTGTGTTGACACTCACTTTAGAGTCAATAAAACCCTCGGGGAAAGTGCAAAATCTACGTCAGCCAAGCCAGGGCCAGCAGGAACCCACTGGGCACCGAGGAGGGGGCAGCAACTCAGAAAGCACCGGCTGTGGGGCAATGCCTGGGGCTGCAGGGATACCCCCATTCATCACAGCATCCAAGCAGAGGGCTCAGGGGGTGCAGGGCTGCCTGGGCACCCCCTGCCACTCGCATCAGCTCTGGGATCAACACTGTAGAGGCTCCCTGAGGTGACTCCAGTCTGTGACCTTCCCTGTGGGTTAACGATCACAAGGGTCACAACACACCTGCCCTGAGGACACAGAGCTGGTTCATGGTCTGAGGTCATCCCCAGCCCATCAGGTGCCCAGAGAGAGATGGGCATCATGCCACAGTCCATTCTGTTCCCGAAGAGGAAAAGGGCTGGGCTCTCATCACACCCAGAGCAGGAAGCCAAGCCCTGCCACGCCACAGGGACTTGTTTGGCCAGTGCTCTGCCTCCACTTGTATTATCCCATCCACCACAGGCTGTGTGTGAGCTCACACCTCTCCAGCACAAGCTGAGGATGAACTTTTGGCTGAGGAGCTTCCACAATGAGGGCAAATAAGCTGAGCCCCAGTGGGACAGCCACGGGGGGTGGTGTTTGGCACCGTCCTGGCACAGCTAACTTGGCCCCCAACACAGGACGTGTGCCCACATGAGCTTTGCCACAAGTGACTGAGCAACAGGGAACTGAATGCAGCCCCGTTCTTCTGACATCAGTTGTAGGACCCACTTTGCTCCCAGCTGGGGTAGTGATGTAGCTCAGAGTTGGTTTTGCTTCCACATCACCCCCTTTTTTAACCTCTTTTATCTTGCACCACGTTGGGTGCAGATGAGCAGGAGTTGGGCTCTCCCTGCAGCATCCATCCTGCAGCAGGACTGAGCTGTCACAGCAAGAGCTCAGCTTCCAGTGCTTGTCCCTAGAATCTCATCACTCTGCAACGAAGCCCTAGCAAAAAAAAAAAAAAACCAACCAGGACAACCCAAGGAGCTTTCTGTGCACCCTGTCTCCAAGGCAGAAACAATCCTGACACTGAAGTTTGCTGGGAATGCATCAGAAGCACGAACTAACAAGCCTTCAGGGTCAGCATGTTCCCCAGGGCAGCCAGCTCAGCCTCAACTACGGCATTATTGACTGGTTTTTGCTGCTTCAGAAACTTGTATTCTCTGTCTCCCCTCGAAGGAGATGACCTGGTATTGCAATGTGCAATGCTGGGAGCTTAGTTAGGCAAATGCTAAAGCTCAATGAGCTCAATGATTTTTCCCTCCTCCTTTTACAAATGTAATTGCTCTTTTCAGCCTCAGACATTGGTTGCAAAAGTCTCACCCCAACCCTTTCCCTTCCTCTGGGTGGGTTCTTGTGGAGAAGCAGAAGATCTTTTTCTGACTGGACACCCAGCATTTCACAGGAACAGCTGCCCACAGGGAAGGCAGGGAACAGACCTTGCTAGAAATCTTTATCTTTGCAAATGTCTGTCTGAAGGCCACTGAACACAGGAACAACGTATTTCAAGTGACAAGCAGGAACTGGGGCAGTCATGGACTCAGAACAGTCCCAGGGACATGGTGGATGTCATAGTGATCACAGAGACACAGTGATCTGCCAAAGTCAATGAGAGGCTCATGATGGAGGTGGGAAAAGAGGAGGGAAAACCCCTAAACTGTGGTTTTGTGCCCATCCTGCCACGTCTCATCCCCAGGGCATTCAGAATGCAAGAATGGTGGGGGTTGGAAGCAACCTCTAGAGATCATCCAGTGACCTCCTTGGAAGGAGGTTTGCTGCCTGTTCCCCACACCAGCCAGGCTTGGGGCTGTTCTTACTGACACCTCACAGATTCTCACAGGCCAGGGATTCTTTGACCACTGTAAAGCCACAAAGCCACTCACTGAAAACACACCATCCCTTTGACAGCCCTGCAAGGAGAGTGAGTCTCTTACCAGATTCACTGGTAAGAGTTGGAATGGAAAACTAACCAGTTTCCAGGCCCATGAGCATTTTCCAGTGTGCAGTACTGCTCATCCCCAGTGTGTGTCCCTCATCACCAACCTGACACACAGGCAGCACCCATCAGAAGCTCATAGCTTGCCCCACAGACCCCCTGGCAGCCAGCACCCCCAGGCAGCCAGAGGGCCACACTCCAGCTCCTCAGTTGAAAGCAAACCAGGAGACGTAGCAGTTTGTGTTTCAGACTGTGCTTTAATCACATCTGTGATTGCTACCAGTCCTTTCTGGAAACAAACAGTGATCAAATCCTTAGGTTTCCAGATGAGGATCTCACAAGAAGGAAAATCAAGGCACTAAATGAGAGCAGAGTATCAACTTTTCAAGGTTATCTCTATAATTTCCTTCACAGTATTAAAACCATGCTTTTAAGCTCCAAACAAGCACCTTAGCCTGTTCTTGCTCTGCACTAAACACATAACAAATGCAACTGCTGTCAGCAGCTCAGGAAAAGCAGGACCACGAAGCCAAGTCCATTTGTGATCCCATGGAGGAGTGAAACAACCAGGGATGAGATGCAGCAAGCTGCCAACTCCAGGCTCAAACTCAGAAAGCCCCTGCCCGGGGGTGCCCACTTTTGGGAGCAGAGCTGCTCACTAAAATATTGAAGAAGGGCAAAAGAAACACTTGTGTGGTCTGGAGCACACGGCTTGCTTGTGACTCCAGCTTGCTGACAGCATGGAAGAGCCCCTTGGCTGGTGTGGTTTCAGGGGCACAGGTTAGGCACTGCAAGAACTTCTCCAAGAGCAGTAATGGCACCTCTGGTTTTTTTTAGCACAACAAACTCTAAGCAAAGAGCCAAGAGAAAGAGTTGAGATCCTGGCTGTTTTATAGACACATGAGCATCGCACAGTGGTCCTGCCACAGGATGAGAGACTTGCTGCTTTCTGGAGGATCAGTACACCTGGACTCTTGACAATTCAGCTGAAACAGGAGCCACTGTGGCTGCTGGGTACCCTGATGCTTGCTGATTCCCAACTAGGTGGGCCAGGCCTGTAGGTGTCTGAGGATCTGTTGGGCACACACGCTGTGGAGGAGAGAATTTGCCTGACTGGCACTGCCCAGGCGAGGCTGCAGCATGGGCCTGCACAGCACACTCCCCAAAGGCACCTCTGGCTTGGTAGGGGGAAGGAGAGAGGCTGTGTCCTGCAGCATGGCCCTGCTGAGATTCCTTGTGTCCCACAGCACAGCCATATCCTGGAGAGCAGCTGTGTTGGAACCCCTGGCTCTGAGCATTGGGGTGCTGGGTCTGGAAAGCAGGAAGAGCCGGAGGTGGAAAGGAGTAGTAGCTTTGGGTGGGGTAGGCTCCTGGTGCAGGGTTAATCCTGGGCAGGAAGAAAACAGAAGGTTACATTATCTTCAGAACTAGCATTGCCTGGTTTAGTGATGGAAATGCCCTGGGGGTAGATTTCCTCCTGACCAGTGCTGGGAAAGGTCACTGCAATCCATCAGAGAGATTCACTACAACAACAGAGCAAAAGTAAGTTGACTGGCCTCCCAGGACAGATGTTCCCACTCCCAAGCCACACCAATTCCACAACCACTGAACAACTGTGGTTGGTCTGAGCCTCTTTGTGCAAAGGACACACCAGCCAAACTGCTTTAAGATTTCCACACACATCCTCCCTGCCTTCCACTGATAATCTGTGAAGTTATTAATCAGGAGAAGCCACAGCTGCCAAGTGTTATTTATCCCAGACACCATAAAGGCCTTTGGTGAGAGTAAGAGCCCAGGGTATAGAGGGAAAAGGAAAGGAGGATTGAATTAGAAATGAAATTAATCATTCGGAAGCAAGGTCTAGGAACAGCCTTTGCCAACAGAAGGCATGAGTCACCCTGATGAAGTGGATCAAGAGAGAAGCAATCTGCCTGGGAGCAAAAGCCTCTGGGACTTTAGGAGTACAGCTCAGCCCACGCACACCCATGAGTGCTGGGAAGCAAGAACACCATGACTGGCAGATTCCCAGCAAGAGTAAGAGACTGGCTCATGCTGGGTTTTCAGGCTTGGATTTTTTTCCTTTATTTGAGCTTTGGGTTTGCTTTTGGTTTCTGTTTGGGTTTTGCTTTGGGTTTGCTTTATAATTTGTGGACACAAGCATGATGTCGAAGCCTGGACCTCCTAGAAATGTCTCCTGTCTGGTGGCAAGTGCTTGAAGACTTCCAAAAATACACAACCCTCTCCCCTCCAATGATCAAACCACCGAGAGCTTGGGAATAAGGATCGAAATAACACAAATTAAGCCCCAGAAGCACATGTAGAACTTGTGTCTGACACAGGGACGTGCAAATTCAGATGGAGAAACGGAAACATCCTGGAAACACCTTCCCACACTGCTTGACAGTCAGATCTTGGTGTCAACACCTTTGAGCCAGAACAGCCTGTTTATGTCATCTCACCTAAAGAAAGTGGGTTCAGACACTGGGCCGAGATGCTGTGCAGCACAGTGATTAGCAGAAGCAGCACACTGATGCAGACACAGGCTCAGCATTGCAGCAGCACTGGCACAAGAGGGAGAGAGTGAAACCACAAAAGGTGCTGGATATGCCCAGCTTTCCCTGCAAGCACTCACATGTCTGAGTGTCCTGGTGGATATGGGGTACTCTCCTGCTGTAGGCAAAGGTTTGTTTTACCATTTCTTCCAAGAGTAAGAGCAGATGCAAACACCTGGGAATGTTTCCATTTCAAAGAGGGCTTCACAGTGAGCTGATGGCTTAAGCAGTACCACAGAATTTGACCTTTAATGGACAACTATCCTTCCTCTCTGGAACTGAGATGACATCTTAGAATGGGGAAAAAAAAGTTGACCTACATTTCCAAGCTTCTTAAAATACAAGTGAGTTCTCATGGCTTGTGATATACACAAACTTAAAACCATTGCTGAAGGTCAGCCCCAGCCCCCAAGGTTTCTTTTTGGTGAAGCAATCTTGCCTTGACACAGAAAACATGCACTGAAAGCTCTTACATTGTACTTCTGAAGTGACACCTTTCCTTTACCAGGCTCTGGCTCCCGCATTGTTTCACACACAACTCACCTCACAGCATTCCTGGGAGTCAAGGTGGGGCAAAGAAAGATAAAGATCACACCCCAGGGAGCCATACAGAGGTGAACAAATCCCGTAAATCCTTATGTTAGGGCAGAACTGCACAACTTTGCATGCGTACACACCAGCCTTGCAGCAAAGGAGAGGTTTTTCACCTCAATTTAGCTTTCACTGAGAGACCTGGGTGGAGTGAATGTGTGATAATGCCTTAGTCACAGTAATAGCACCAGTGGGACATGGCTAGGTCAGTATGTTCCCCCTAATAGCCTGGATAACAAGCACAATACAGCTTTATGTCTCCACTCATGCCTCAACATTCCCCTGTATCATCAGACATTTCACAGGACCTGCTGTACTTACTTGCTATTTTCAAAGGCTCTTCTCTCTGCTAAAGAGCCTGGGATGTACTTCAGCCCTGGGATCCTCTTTAGCAGACTGAAAGGGAACATTCTGTCCAGCCTAGAGCCCACTGACTCTGGAAAATCCAAGCAGCAACAGTAGCCAAGACCATCTGAAACCAGCAGCTCGTTAAGGAGGACTGCAGGGAAAACACATCCACTCCTACCACAGCCCCACACAACCCCCCTCTGGCCACAAACCACTTTCCCTGGAGTATTCTCCCAGTTCTAGCCAGGGCCGTCTTCACAGACCATCACCCTTCTCAGCTCCATGTGCACTGCAGCCACAGGGCAAGTGGCAGCACGAGGTAAAAAACCAAATGCAGGACTGGGTGTGATTAGAACTGGCAAAACCAGTGAGAGTTTAATGCAGAGCAAGAGCCCAGGAAACAGCATCAAGCTGGAGTTTGGCAACAAGAACTGCAGCACGTCCTCCCTGCAGCCATCCCACTCAGTGCTTTGCGCTTGGAAAGGATACAGGCTTCCCCAACCAGGAGCCCACACAGGTTACTCAGGAGAGAAGAGTGAGGGATAAAACATGCTATGAAGAGCATAAACCATGGCAGCAGCACCACTGGAACTCTACACCCCAAAACCAGAGTCCTCTTCATCCGTGAGCGGGTGGTGGACACCCCCAACATAGCAAAAGCCACTGGCATGAACCCCTGGGCATCTTCTACCTCTGACACCCTCGAAACAACAGTCTCAAGTAAGAGGTAGAGGAGAGCAGAGAGGATGGCAAAGGCAAGGGTGAGGAAGCAGTGCTTCACGGTGCCAACGTTCCTCTCGAAGCTGCTGGCAAAATACCAGATGATAATGGCCCCACAGGTCAAGGAGATCAGGTCTTCATAGACAAAGATGTAGGTAACCAACCTGTGAACTGAGGGCACCAGCACGTTACAAAGGCAGGCACACTTTGTTTTAAACCCCTTCAGCAGAGGCAGCCTACAGGATTAATGAACAGCTTTGGTTTCTGTCCTGGTGTAGAAGAGAAGGAACTTGAGGCCTTTAAAACTAGGTGTAAACAACCAAGTGGAGCTAAAGCAAGTGTTATCTGGGGTATCACAGACATACGGACTGATTCCTGCTGCTTCCTGGGAAGCTGCCTGGAAAAAAAAGCAACGGTGTCTGTAGTAAATTTCAGTCTCTTCTTAAAAGAGACATAAAAATGACTGTTAATTGTTTTTTTCTGCAAAGACAAACACTTCTTAAATTGCTTGAAGGCTGATTTTTCTCACCAAAAATAAAGACAAAATAAAGCCTGGGGGTTATGAGACCTCCAAAGTGCTCCCAGGCACTCAGGTATGCTGTTTGAGGCACTCAGTGAGCACTGAGCCAAACCAGTTGTCACAGCTCTCCTTGTCAACCTGTCCTAAGCAGGGGAAACAGAGGCAGGAAATTATGACCCAACGTATCCTGAGATGGTGAAATCCACCCAGCAGCTCAGAGCACTGGCTAAAGCAAATCCCAGTATGCTGGTGAGCAGGAAAATGGCAATTACAGAGTGTGATCAGAATCATTCTGGGAACACAATGGGGATGGGGAAGGGGGAAGCAGATCCCTCAAGCCCCTGGCAGTATTCTGTAGTGCCAAGGGCCAGAGATGGAAGCTGAGGTGGGGGGGAACATCTCAGCGAGGCTGAGATGAGCTCCCAGCAAGGTCAGGGGCAATGCCTGGAGCAAGGGGCGCAGCGCGGGTGATGGCCAAGCCTCACAGACCATGCCACGGAGCGAGCAGCGACGAGGCAGTGCTCAGAAATAAAGGCTGAGGAGAGGGGACCGTGAGGTTTAACGCAGGGCACGGGAAAGGCCCGGAGAGAAAGGGAACAACAACTTCGGAGGGGAGATGGGAGGCGGGGGGGGGGGGGAGTCCTGTGATGGAGGCGGCCCCCCGCTCACCTTCCCCCGCGCGCAGGGCGGCGGGTCGCAGCGAGGCAGCGGTGGAGGAGGAGGAGGAGGAGGCTGCGGTAGCTCTCCGCAGCAGCCGGGGCACGGAGGAGCCGAGCGACAGCAGCAACGTGAGAGCAGCAGCCGCCGCCATGATGCTGCCTCGCGCCTCCCTCCATCCCTCCCCTTCCTGGCCCGTTGCCGTGGCAACACGAGGCGCTGCGGCCAGGCCCCGTTGCCATGGAAACGCGGGGGGGGGTGTGTGTGTGAGGCTTTCCCCAGCCACCTCCTTTCTACCTTTCTTCATTCATTTGCCCTTTCCTGAAGGGAAAAAGGATCCCCGAGGAGGGTGTGAGCTCCCACCACGAGGGTGGTGAATTCCCCCCTCTCAGGGCTGACAGGAGCTGCCACCACAGAGCCCTGTGCTCCCAGCCATGCTGGACAAGCCTCCTGCAACACTTTGTGCGTGGCAAGTGAACACACGGCTGTCCGAAAGGCTGGGATAGATGGAAGGGTGCTCCTGCAAACGTGGCCTTTGCCCTGAGAAGCCTTTGTGCGTGGAGAGGGGTGTCGCGTCAGAGGGAAGACACGAGCACTCAATATGAGTGATCAACGAGCTTCGTTTATTAATCGTGCTTATCCAATACTAATACTCTAGTTAATTAGCTCATACATAGTGCAAAGCTGAGCTCCTAATTGGTGCATGTACAAAGGATCAGTCCCTCCCGCTTTTCCCATGCCTTTCTCACTGCAAAAACAACCTGTTCTTGTATAATTGCAACAGTCAAAGATAGTGTGTCCTTGCCTCCCCAGCAGCTACACCAGCTGTGTGCGATGTTTAACACATCCCTCCTCGGTCAGCTGCAAAACATCTACGTGCTTTTGCTCATGCAACCATTTTCCCACAGAGGGATGTGAAGGGGAAGAATGTGAGAAGCAGGGAGCCCAGCAGCTCCTCCTTCGCGTAAAAGACGCCAGGCACTGGCTGCTGGCTCGTGAGGGAACCGTGAGGTCTCATGGACTTGGGAAGGATCAGAAGAAACACAGCTTGCCCCACCAGTCTGAAACAGATTGCTCTAAGTGCCACGTTCTGACAAACCTCATTCTGCTACAACAGGAGCCCAGGTTGTATATATAGGTCCCAGTGACTGACATGTTTTTAATTCTCCTTGTAAGGTTTTTGACTGTTTCTTCATGTCCTGGTTCATAGAATCATGGAATGGCAGGGTTGGACAGTTGGAAGGGACCTTTAGAGCTCATCCAGTCCAACCCCCTGCAGAAGCAGCTCCCACCTAGATCAGGTCACACAGGAACGTGTCCAGGTGGGTCTTGAAGAGCTCCAAGGAAGGAGCCTCCACACCCTCCCTGGGCAGCCTGGGCCTGGGCTCCTTCACTGAACAGTTTTTTCTTATATTTAAGTGGAACTTTTTGTGTTGCAGCTTCATCCCATCACCCCTTGTCATGTTGCTAGCTACCAAGGAAAAAAAAAGTGCTGCCCCAACCTCCTGACATCCACCCTTTAGATATTTGTAAATGTTAATAAGATCCCCCCTCAGTCTCCTCTTTCCCATTCCCATGGTTTTCCCTTTCATAAAAAATTAACACAGCAGACAGGCAATGACATAAAATCCAGGTATAAGTTCCCTCCAGTACCCTAAGGCACCCAAGAGCTATTATAATTCTTTCCTTGAGTGGGGTACCTGCAATAGTTCTGTTTTAATTTGGGTGCCTGATGGATTTGCTGCACTACCTGCAATCCACCACCTGCCTAAAACTGTTACTTCTTCCCCTGGTCCTTGACATCTGGTGGCAGTTACATCTCTTCTCCTTTGTTTTGGGTAGGTGAGGCTTTGTCCATGCCACCAAACCATCCTGTGTAAGTTGTATTCAGGAGGAGTGAGCAGATAGGCTGAGCTGCAGAGATATGAACCTGCATGGAGTGTTGCACTCGTGATAGGCCACGATGGATTAAACAGCACTTGTTCTTAACAATGTCTATTTTAAACCTGAGTGGTACTCCTACCTTATTGTGAGCCCAGGAGACAACTACAACAACAGACCACAGCACAGATCTATCAGCAGGCAAACAGACACCTCAGCTTGTCTCAATTAGTGCCATTTTCCACTTGCAAGAATCTTTTGCAGAGCAAAAGATGTCCCTGGCTGGAAGCATTGTTGTGATCTGCCCTCCCTGCAAAGTCAGCCTTGGTGAGAAGTCAAAGTCCCACGTTATCACAGACATGGGAAGGCTCATGGCACAGGATGGGAGTTTTTCAAGGAGAAACTGAGAGATAAGGAGTCAGCTCAACCCGTTTTTTACTAATTAATCATTCCAGTCACTGCTTGTTTTGCAGGAACTGTGACAATGGGATTTGCCTCCTGCTGCTTTGCCCAGAGGGGAAAGAAACAGCTCAACTTACTTGCAAATCTGCTCAGTTGAAACGAAGGAATGCTCTTCACTGCCTTGGAAAAGGGTAAAACCTCACAGGTCTGCCTGTTTCCTCACAGCACAGGCTGTCACTAGACAGAAAGAGTGCAACTGCTCACTGTTCCAAGCGTTGCAGGAAGAGAGCTTGACCTGAAACAAGAAACATGACCAGCCAGAAGAAGAAATCCTCATCAGAGTTGGGTTTTGCCTTAGTGTTCATCGCTCTTTCTGAACAGAACTCGCTTTCCAAGATCACAATCTCCAAAAGCCATTCTCCAAGTCAACGTTTGTCTTTCAAGAGACAAAAAAAACCCCAACTATGGCAAACATGTTTTTTGGGGGTGTTTTGGGTTATTTTTCCCTCTTTATGCCCCTGATTTGAGATGTTTTCTGTAACTCCATCGCAGCACCTCGTTCCTTTCCCTGCCTGTGCCACCCCTGAAGCTGACACACACAACCATTCCCACGGGGCTGCTGTCAAGTTGGGCCACCGTCAATTCACTTTTACAAACCCTCACAACACCTCCCAGCCTCAAATACAGCGTCACACCAACCCCCCGACCGTCCCCTGGACGTTTAATTCCTTAAGCTAATTTAACTCTTTCCCAGCCATTCCCGACCATTCCTCACCCCGCCCCCTTTCCACGCTCCCCCTATCACCGCGGTGACTTGGTACGACCCTTCTCTCTCCCCCCCCCCCCCCCCCCCCCCC
>WBNH01002860.1:55819-101477 GCA_013401255.1 Urocolius indicus
CCGTCGCAATGGGGCGCGTCGGGGGCTCCCGCTCGGGTGCTGCGTGGGATGGAGGTTCCCCCCCCCCTTTTTGGGTCTAGGCTTTGGGAGATGTGGACCCCGTTTTTGTTTGTGCCCCTCCTCTCAGTCCTTCCCTTGTGTGGCCCCCTCCCTTTGTGCTGTGTGTGTGTGTGTGTACACAACCCCCTCCCAGTGTGAGATAACCCCTTTGTGCGCTCCTCTTTTGGCTCAAAACACCGCCCATGGAATGCAAACACTCTTCTTTGAGAGCATGAGATGTGCCCTCCCCACCCCCCAGTATCGGACCTGATGTGGTGTCCCAGTATCTGCTGCATCAGCCTTGCATTCTGCTCCAGAAACACCCCTCTCCCTCCCCGAGGGCACCAGCATAGCAAAGGGTTAGCTTCGCAGCCTCCCTGCTGTGGGCTTTAAAATGCACTGTCTTAGTTCTTTTTCCCAATGGATGCCTTTACTCGAGTATGGAGTCAATATGTGTCCCAGATAACTTGAATGCAGCCCAGCTTTTCCTGAGGCTTCTGTGAGCATCTGGTGTTGCAGTTTCTTCATCCCGTTTTGAGGTGATGATGTTTTGGGGTTTGGTCCCACCAACGTGCCCCTGTGGAGCTATGGATGGGTAGTGTAAGCAGAATGGGAGAAGGAATTCCAAAGCCTTATGTGCTGGTGTAGAGTGAGCAGTGTTTTGTTAGGGCTGAGCCAGTTTAGTGTTGTCTCGCACGACATATATGAATGATGAAGAATAACCACAAAGCAATGTATGGCAAAGGAATCTTTTAATGGAGGGAACAGTTCTTTACCATAGAAAGAAAACATGTCCAAAGCTATGGTAAAATGACTTTGGACCGTGAATTCTTCTACTGAATGAGTAAAGTTGGGCAGTTGAACTAAAACTACTTTCTTCCCAGACCTCAAGCTCTTTTTAAAGGGCTTTTAATTATGAAAAGACGGTGAAATAGTTGTGTAGCAGTGTAGAATGTTTTACACCTGAGTGTAACTGCTTTATAGGACATGTGAAATGGAACATTACCAAAGCTGAGATGAGATGAAATAAATGATTTTTTCTCATGCAGAGTATGAAACTTGATGCTTTGTGTTGCTTTGAGGAGAAACTACCATTACAAATGTTGCTTCATATGTGAATAGCTGAGGGGACATTCTCATCTTGGAAGTGTACATGTCAGTACTAGCAGGATTTGCTTTCTAACCACATGAGGGAGGTATAATGAATAGACTTGTAGGGATTTGATGAGTGTTTTGATTGGAAAAAACGTTGCAGTCGTTTATAGTTTGTTACATTCACTGTGCATTGTAATCAATTCCACGTTTCAGCATTTAAATCAGTTTTAGGTGTTGAGGTTAGAGAGAGAGTTGTGTGGGAATGGCTGAAATCAGGGATGAAAGTGGAGAAGTCCCTGTTAGTTTTTATTAGACTGCAGCACAATATTTACACAAATTCTTGAAGTGATTTGAAAGGGAAGAGGAAAATAGGCAGGGCTGTTATCCAGAGAGACAGTTCTGGTGTGACTGGGAGAGAAAGGAAGGAGGTTGGTTGAGTTTTGACAAGAAGGTGGCAATTTCAAGCATAAAAATGACCAGAAGAATTGAGGCTTCCACGTAGAAAGCAAGATCAAGAGTCCCTGGGGTTAAGAAGTTGGTAGGATGTAGGGCAGCTTGGTCATGTGGGTGTCTCTGAGGAGATGAGGCCTCCTCCTGACAATCTGGCTTCTGAGGGGTCTGAGGTTGATGGAGCAATGTGTGTGTGTGTGTTCTGTGTGTCTGTATCTGTTACCAAACTGGTAGGAATGTGTGTTTTTCCCCTCAAGTAACACCTTTTAACATGTAAAAATATGCAATTTTGTAGAAGAGCAGGAAACCCATCATTGTGCAATTAAGATAAAAGAAGGCGATAAGCTAAATCAGTGAAGACAAAGCATTCTACCCAAGAACTGAATGCCAGCTAGCAGGAAGCTTTTACTAATTCGATGCTGTACTTTAAAAGCAAGTCAAACAATGTAAATACACTTTATTTATTTATCTTGAGGTCATAACTTGAAATTCTCAGTCTTAAAGTGATTAAACCCTAAACCCGCCTGGACTACTTGTGTGGAAACGGAATGGTTTGAGTGATCGATCAGTCCTGTTGCTCTTTTTGCAGCATTGAAAGGAGGAAAATACCATGGTTCCTCCATCCCTGATTTTACATCTCCAGATTCTGCCCCTGTCTGTGCCCTTTGCAAGACTTTGCCCTTTGCAAGAGCTTTCTTAGGGTGTCTTTAAAAAGGGTTCAGTGGGACTGACCTACTTAGCTTTGCTTGATTAATTAAGCTGTTGCATTCCATCCATTGGTGATGGCACAGTGTTTGATAGGCATTAGAGGAGGGTTGTGCAGTCCTGAATGCTTGAAGAGATGCCTTGAAAATGGGATTCAGATCCTTCAAAAGGAAAGTTCAAAGTGGCTGTTCCTATGTTGTGTCCCCCATGGCCTGTGCTCCTGGTCTTACAGTTTTCTTGAGTCTGAATAAAGAGGAAACTGTCTCATTCTGCAGGGAAAGTGGTCTCATTATCCAGTGTACTCAAACCTTTCTCCTCCTCCCCAAATTTGTTCCTGTGTTGCTAACAGAGGAATAAAATGTTCATTGGAAGTTCCCAATATGACTTACCTTTTCTTTTTTTTCCCTAGACTCTGGGAGTTACAGTCAGTCTGGGGGCCAGCAGAGGTATGTGTGAGGTTTTTGGCTGTTAGCAATTAAATCTGCAAAATAAACGGCTAATTAGGATTTCCAGTGTGATGTTTGAATCTTTGGGCATGATACAGTGTGGATATGCTTTTGGAGTTACAGGTGCTTGCTGCCATGGGCCCTAATTAAGATGCCTTATAAAATGGGGGGAAAAGTTATTCCTGAAGAGAAAACAGAAAGCAGGTTTTAATTGGGATGACATCTTTTAATAGTAAGAACTTTTAATCACGTGTCTGCCTTAAGCTGGTCACAAAGATTTTAGTCAAAGGTAAAGATGCTGGGTCAAATAGATGTAAAATGTTAGTTTTCCATTTCAGTTTCATCCTAGAGAGAACTTGTTTTGTTAAAGTGCTCTGGCAGCCGCGCAGTTGTGAGATTTAAAAGCCACTTCCTAAAACAAATGCAATTTGGGAGGGGGAAATGTGTGTGTTTTAGTGCAACAAAAGTGTTTTTATGGAAGTCTGAACATCACAGCTAATGCTGACTGTGCTAATGAAAGTCATCCATTTCTATGCGTGCAGCACAGCACATAGTTCTGTCAGTTCAGGTCTTGACGTGGCAGAACAGTGAGTAAGTATGATTTAAAGCTAGTGCAGTTTTTGATGCTGTTATTGTTGAGTCCAGCAAATAACCAAAGTGACACTGATGGACTCAAATAAAGTTTACTTTGTAAGAATATGGTATAAACATGAAATGCCTTTGTTTCATATGATTAATGTTTTCTGTCATTCTGAAGAATGTGTCGAATTGCAGAAAGCCCAACTTTCATGTACTTTAAACTTACACTTAGAGCAGAAATTAAGATCCTCTCTTCTGACAAGTCATTTGTGGTAACCACTAGTTTATTGCTGCAGTTTTAATATACCTACAACTGCAGTGCTTGAATTAAACACCTGTTTTGAAATGAAAGCAAAGCAACACCAAAACCACCTTTACTTTCTAACCCACGTTGAGGACACTGTAAACATTTACTAGATGCATTTTTCTCTTACAGCTACTCATCCTATGGCAACCAGAGCAATCAAAATTATGGACAGTCACAGGTGAGTTGAAAGAAAACAAAACCCACTATTGTGTCTTTTAAAGCAGATGTTCCTTGAGTGAAAATGATTGTTTCTGGGTGATTATATCTGGGCCAGGAAGAAAGCTCTCACCTGTACTTAATGGGAAGACTGTAATTGCCTGCTGTGGAAGTTACACTTATTAGAGTACATGCTTGAAATTACAGGGATATTCTGGTTATGGGCAGAGTGGAGACAATTCCTCTTATGGACAGAACTATGGAAGCTATCATGGGAGCTACGGACAAAATCAAACAGGTTTGGCTAGCTTGTTAATTCGTTGGCAGCATTTGAAAGGTGAATCTTGACTAAAAATGATCTTCTTCAATTTCCAGGTTATGGACAAGATTCCCAGGGATATGATGATGAATCCAGTTATGAAAATCAGAATCAGAGCTCTTATAACCAGCAGTCTTATGGCAGTCAAGGGCAGAAAGGGTCATCTAGAGGGTAAGGAAGCCGAGCTTAACAGTATTTCAAGTGCTGTCTTGTAGTTGTACATTCTTAACTAGAGCCATAACAAATTTCCTACTATCATTGCTGAAAAGGAACTAACATCTGAAAACACATGTTCTTAAGGTGTTTCTCACGCCTGAAAGAGAAGGAGGTAAGGGAAGAATATTTGTTTATATAAGAAGGATGGATGCAGTTGTTCTCTGAAGTCACATTCTAGACATTGACTTTAGGAAGTCTTTGGATAGTGACTACAATTAAGAATGGACTTGAGAGAGAATATTTTGATTAGAAAAAGGATCTGTTGAATGCTTCCTCAACCATATTCTTTATATAAGCTTACAGTACTCTCTTATTAACTTAACTAAGCTGTTAGCAAGGCAACTCTTTTAGCTGTTCTTAGATCTGCAGGCTTATGTGGCATAGAAAGCCTTTTCTTGGTGAGAGAGGAGGAAATGTTGTCTAAGAAATATCTTTTCTTTTTCCCAATAAGTAGGATTCTCCAAACACCAGGGTTTTTATATCCTCATCATAAAAAATATGTATATTAATATATGATAATATATAATGAGTACACATACTGCAGTCTGATTCTGTGCTTCATGCTATTGCAAATGTATTTTGCTTGTTAAATGGTTTTCTACTTGAATCAATTCGAGGAGGATTTAATGATCCAACTTTGACAGTAAATTGGGAAATACAGCTCAGTTTCCTGTAACAGCTTAGAAGGCCTTTTGGTGCACAATACCTTTATTACCTAATGCACAAGCTGTGTGCATACACCTCAAGGTTACTGCTTGCCTTAGATCTTCATTGAGGATCATGTGACCTCTTTAAAATACACTGTAATGTGCTAAGCCTGATTCCAAGGTCCAAACGTTGTTGTGAGTTTTTACAAGGTGATAAAACAGTCTGGACCTACGGGTTTGCTTGGTTTTGGAGTTGTTATTACAAAACATCTCACTATAAACAAACAGGGTCTTAACCTGTCAGCAGTGGGTGCTGTTGCTCAGTGGTTTCTTTACCCTTATAAAGGCAGGTACACATTCCAAGTTTTGCTTTGCTTTGTTTTCTGAGCATTTATTAGAGCTATGCAAAGGTACAGGACTAGGCAATAGTGTAGTTTTTGACCCTGTAGCCATCCAGTGGAAAGAAAATGCAGTAAGTCATAGATTCTCCAACAAGCAGTTTTTGATCAAGCCAATGAAACAATGCCATAGGAGAGAAACTCTTCAATGTGTGGTTGTAACAAGTAAGGAGAAACTGAGGAATTAACTTTGAAAAGCATGGCTACAAAGTTGTGACTCTCCCATCCTAAGGGAGGGAAGGAAGAAAACCATGAAATAGTGGATGCTGTCAGTGATGCTTCTGGGATGGGTTGTGTTAAAGCTAAGACATGTTGTGAATTTTCAGCCATTATGTTGCTCTCTGTTCTGTGAACATTTAGCTATTAATACAAATTCTGTTTGTTTTAAGTGGAAGAGGCTCTTATGAACAAAAGTCAAGCTATGGTCAGCACCAAAGCTCTTATGACCAGCAGTCAAGCTATGGACAAAACCAAGACTCTTACGACCAACAGTCAAGCTCATATGACCAGCAGTCAGGCTATGGCCACCAGAGCTCATATGACCAAAAATCAGGCTATAACCAGCACCAAAGCTCATATGGCCATTCTCAGCAATCCTACCAGTCTCAGAAGGGAAGCTATAGCCACAACAGCCAAGGTAAATACATTCCCAGTTTGAATTCAGTATCAGCTAATAAAATTGAGCAGAAACACCGTGAAAGAGTTGGATTTCCTGCCGTGGATGGGTGATCTGATGAATGGTTAAAAGCTTTTTATCCATGTTGACATTCTTGGGGTATGTTTTACTGGTTAAGGCTTTCAAACCATTATGCAGAGATGAAGAAGCTATTGGGACCCCCAAAGTAGTTGTATTTGTTGAAGGCAGCCTTGTAGCAAGTTCTGCAAATTCTAGATGGGGTTTTCTTCTAAGTTGTTCTTCCTGCATGATGCTGACATGTCTTGGTCAGTATGAAGAGCTTTTGTACTTCACAGTCCAGCTTTATGCTGTGTAGTTGAATTCTGAGATAGAAGGAAATGAGATGTTTAAGATCAGTCCCTTTTTTTGCTGTAGCTTCACTCAAGTGACACAACCCACGCTCTTTATTCTTGTCCTGCCTTCATTTATGTCTTTTGCAAGCTGGGAAGGCTACATGGAAGTAGAATGAGGAGTGTGTTCTAGACAATGTGTGTTTAATGTTTGGGAAGTGCAGTTCAAGTTCAGAGTGTTTACATTCTGAGATTCCTTGTAGCACTGAAAGCCAAAGGAGATCACTGGAACAAAGTCACACTTTGCTCCATTACTTTGTGGTGTGGATAATGTAAGAGAGGTGTAGGAGTTGATGCTTTCCAGGTTTAAATGGCAAACTTGAAGGAAGTGGGGGCAGTCAGGTGGGAATTTTCGCTTCACTGAATTTTGCACTGAGGTTTTCTCCTTTTGCTTTGTTTTGCTCCTTCCAGATGATCGTCGTGAAAAGAGTAGGTATGGAGAAGATAATAGAGGATATGGCGGGTCACAGGGAGGAGGTAGAGGGGGATATGACGTGGATGGAAGAGGTCATATGTCTGGATACAGGTAAGTGGTCTCATTCCAGTGCCTGCAGTTTCTTACCTTTGTTTTATTACTATTTAGCTGGCTTGAATTTTGTTTGCTATATGTCTGTTCTAGTGGTTGATAGGACTGGGACAAAGGCTGGACTCAGTGGTCTTAAAGGTCACTTCCAGCTGAAATGATTCTATGATTCTCTGATTCCATTCCTAATGGGGTTCACATTTTGATTTCCAAAAAAAATGGAAAGTCCCCTAAACTAAACCTTTCTGCACTGCACAGAAATGCATTTTGCTGAGGAAAAGCTTTTGGATTCTGATAGATTGAGACCATTCATTTGATTGTTGTGACACATAGCTGCATTTTGCTTACATGGGTTGCCAAACAAAAACTGCCTGAGCCCATCCCTTGAAGTAAGATATTTTAAAACCTCTAAAAATGTGTTTTGAATGACAAGAAACCAACAGCCAGAGATTAAGAAAGTTTGATAAAATTCCTAGCTAAGGAAGCCAACATATTTTAGCAGGGGAGTGTTTCGAATTTACAGTGATAAATCATTGCACTGAGGTTGGCTGATTGTCTTTATGCTTCTTAACTAGTTTAGGAATACTCTCCTAATAACATTACCTGTACTTTAATGTTTTGGGGTTTTCTCAGTTTTAAACTTCCACTAAAGTACAGCTTTTATTATTGGTTTAGCTAGGTGTCAGTCTAAACACATTTATTTGAGAGAGGTTTTGAAGTACTAACAGCACTATTACCTCTTCTGCCATTGTCTTAGGCCCAGATCCTGACAAAAAAATTAGGCACACGTTTAATTTTGTGCTTATGGATGATTTTGTGTTTAGGTCTGAGAGACTGGGAAACCTATAGCTTTGAAACCTATTGAATTAGGCCAGATTATGTTATTGTTTCTTAATGAACTATCACATTTGGCTATCCTTGATGTACCTCTATGAAATGGTTGGGAATATAGAGTGCTCATTGAGGCAAAGTAACAACACTGAAGCTTCCAGAGAGCTTTGAAGTGTTGTTTGTCAGCACCACTTCACCCTGTGATAGGCTGCACAGTTCTGGGTTATTGCTAGAACTTCAGATGAAGAACTTGAATCATCCAGTGCTGTTTGCACTAATCTAATGGTTCAACAGTGTGTTAAGACTTGGTTGCTTTTGAAAGTAGTTCTTTTTAAACTGTATTTAGAAGTTGCATGCTTCTAAGGCAATCCCAAACAGAACTTCATGGCTTGCTGCTTTGATGGTGTAGGTGGAACTTACCTCTTAGCTAATTAGATGTGACATCACAATTACAAAAGCATATTAAAAGTCACAGTTTGCTTGGGCTTTTATGCAAGATAAACTTAACTAGCAAAGTAACTTCTAAGTTAATTCTCAGTGAAAACTGCACAGTTGTTTTAAAATGAGCTTTTCAGTGTGGATGAGGCTGTTCTGTATTCCTGTCATAAAATCCGGGTTTTGAGAACATCATTTCTAGCTGAGCCTTTTGCAATAAGAGAAATGAATGTGAGCTTCAAAAACTCCCCCACTCTGGGTAGATTCTGTTACTATGAAACAAACTTCTGCCTTTGCAAGAAAAAAGTGAGATAAATGAATGTCTGTGAAAATAAAACCTCTTCCCATGTTTGTCCAAAATGTGAGGAAAATCTTGTTCACACATCCATGTAGATAACAGTATTTCAGTGGACTTGAAAGCCAAAGGAAGGAAAAAAAGTGGAGACGAGTAGAGAAGTGGTAGGGGGGACAATATAGTAAAGGTGTGAGGATGTCTGTCTGTGGTGTGGTGAAACCTTTAATGCCATTGTCAGTGATTCTTTTTCTGAAACTGTAGTGTCATGTGTATTTATTCAGTCTTTCTGCATCATTATGACAGATGCTTCTGATGTACCAAAGTCATGCTTATTAGAAAAGTGTAAAAGCTTAGATTATAGAAACTGTATAATCAAGGGGAAATTAACTTGCAATAAGGTAAGAAAACTCATGCTCAGTCCTGTGAAAATCGGGGCTTTCAGAGTAGTGTTTTGGTTTTATTTCCTTAGGTTTCTTTTCTTTTTTACCCTAAAAGCAGCTTGTGTAGAAATGTCAAGTCTAAATCCAGTAACTAAATGCCACATTCTTCAATCACATTTTACTGCTTAATATTAAATAATGGAAGTTCCACAGCCATCAGGAAATTATCTACACATTTTGTCTGCAGGTATTTGTACTGCTGTGAGAATGTAGGCTTTGCCTGCTACAGCAGTGTCCTGGTTCTGGCTGGGATGAAGTCTTTATGGTAGGCTGGTACAGGGCTGTGGTTTGAGTCTGTGCTGAGAACAGTGTTGATAACCCAGGGATGTTTTGGTGGTGCTGCGCAGCATCAAGGCCATTCCTGCTCCNGCACTGAGTGGTGCTGCACTGCCCTGCAATTGAGTGGGCTGGGTATGCACAAGGAGCTGGGGGAGAAAGCATGGCCAGGAGAGCTGACCCCAACAAGCCAAAGGGCTGTTCCATATCATAGGATGTCATGGCCAGTATAGCAACTGGGGGGAGTTGGTCAGGAGGGATGGATCACTGCTGGGGCATCGGTCAGCCTGTGGGGAACAATTGCATTGGGCATCATTTGGGTGTTTTGTTGTTGTTGCTTTTCCTCCTTGGGTTTTATTTCTCATTTCTCCTTGTTATATTCCTTTCCATTGCAATTATTATGTAGTTTATGTTTCATTTCAGTTATTAAACTGTTCTTATCTCAACCCATGAGTTTTGCTTCCCCCCCGCCCCCACCTGATTCTCCTCCCCATCCCACTGGAAGGGGTAGGAGTGGCTGTGTGGTGCTCCATTGCTGGCTGGGGTTAAACCACAACAAGTGGTTAGAAAATAATGTGTAAATGAGTTCTGTCAACACCAAAAAAATATAGTTCCTTGACATTACCAAAAAAGCCCCTATCAGCTAACTTGAGATCATAGCGAGTGACTCCTCTGTGCTAACTAGGAATACAACTTTTGTCTTCACTGGCATTTAAATGTGGGGAGAACTTGCTGCAGCCTGTTTGTCAGTAAGAGCTTTACCCAGTTATTGGTGTTCTGGCAGCTCTCTGGTCCTGATCTCCTCTGTAGTGCTGGCTCATCAATGTATCCTGTTTGCAAGTGTCATCGCTGACTTGCATCTGTCCTGTGCTTGTGCTCAGTGACTTCAGCTGCAAAATCAGTTCTCCTGCAAGATTCTTGTGAGTTGCACTGGCTGGTGGAAGCTTATCCTGTGTGCAGAGCTCTGAGCAAGTGTAAAAAATTACTCTGGAACACTTAGGGCAAAATCCAATCAACATATTTACATGTGGAGAGCTTTCGTTTCTTTGAGTAACCTTCATTAAAGTACTTCAGAACTTTGGTAATGTCAAGGTATAAATTGTTATGCTGAAAATGAGAATTACTTGAAAATGGACTCTAATAAATGCTTTTAGTGTTGTTTTTTTTTTTCCTTTTATGCCTGCACAAAGTCACTGTAGCACTGAGAAGAAAACACCTTTTGAGAAATTACTGTCCAGATTCCCTAGCTGATGTTATTATTATGATAAAGAACAATTGTTTTCCTATGCATCAGATGCTCACCTTTTAGTCTTTATTAACTTTGGGTTTCAAAATTGTTCTTCAGGTTTTTTTTTTAATGATCTTGAATTACATCTTTGAGGATTTCAGTAGAATTTTCCCACCCTTTCATTTCAAAGCTTGAAAAATTTATGGTTGTCCTTGATCTGTGTTTTGGCTAAGAAGCAAATCTTTTATTTATGATAAAAGCCATAGTAGAAGAATCTCATCTTGGAGCTCATTTGGTTGGAAAACAGGTACAGCAGGTCTGGAGAATCACAGAGTTTTAAGTTATTCTTCCAAGTTTCCTTGTAGAGTAAGTCACCTTGTTGTTAGAGCCTTCATCTGCAAGGTAAGGAATTCATTGCTCATTGTGCTTGTGGGACCAAATTCTTTTGGTTAAACACTTAAGTGGGAAATAAAATAGCAGTACAAAGCAGGTTTGACTTCCTTTGTCTTGGGATAACTATTCTGGACAGTCAAGGAAGCCTTGTGCCAGAATCTGTTTATTAAATGGGAGAAGCTTTCCCTTTGGATCTGCTCACACAGTTTGTGCTGATGGAAATACATAGACACAGTTCAGAAAAAGGTTTTCTGTTCCATTAAGATTTGTCACAGGAATCCTCTTTGTTCACCACAGATTTGGTTTGGTTTGGTTTTCCTGTTGTGCACATTTGATGTTGGTATGCTGCAGACAGTAGTGACCTGTTCAGCTTCATTGCTGTGTCAGCTGTTAGGAGTGGGAATCAACTTATTGTGATTTAAAGAAACTACAGTTAACATGACTGGTTTTTACAGCAGTGCAGTTTGTGTTCAGGATTTGTGTTTTCCCTTGTATAGACTTGAGCTTAGCCTTTTATAGACTTTGGAAAAACATGAACAGAGGCAATAAATATAGGCAGCCAAAAAAAAAAAGCCATCTGTCAGTGACTTTATTGGTGCACTGAGCATTTCTTTCTTGTTTGTAAAAAACCACATTCTTAGGTGGAACTCCCACATGCTTGGTGAGACATAGATGCATGTTGGAGGCTGGAATTTGGTTCCTGAATTCTTGGTGCTGCCTCTGCCAATATCTGATTGCTTTTTAAAAGTCTGTCTTGTATCTGTAGTGTTCAGCTCTCCATGTAACTGTGCCTGTGATTTAATGACATTCCCAGCTGAAGTAAGCAATGTTCAGATGAACTCACGTAGGTGATGGTTAATTATTGGACATGAGTGTAGCAGAAAAGGCCATCTGATGATGTTGCTTTCACAGCAGTTAAGTTTTTGTCATGGTGAATGGTGCAATGTACACGTTCTGGCTGCTTGCAGTTCAGTCTCTTGCTTGAATGATGTTTGTTGGTGGCATTGCTGAATTTTAGCTACCTATTTGTAGTTCTCACATAGGATGCTAAAACCCCACCTTCCATCTGGTCACCCATCTATTTGGTCTGTGTGCAAGACTGCACTGTGAAACACTGCAGTTATCTCTTCCATGTGCACCGTGACAATAGTGTAGCTGAAACTGAGGAACTTTGGATCTCATTGGATGATGTGTTTCTATAGACATCAATTAAAAACCTGAGGGTTTCACTTGTTAGTGTTGGATGCAGAATTACTGGATCACCAAGTTAGAAATAAGATATTTGGTTGTGACTTCCATAACATTTTATATACCCAGCTTGCTTGCTTCTCAGGCCCACAGTGCCCAGGTTTTTACCCCAGCAAAATCCACACTTCCTTGTCAAATCCTGACTGTGTTAATCATAAACTCCTTTTCTGGATGTTTTTAGATTGTTGGGGGTTTTCTCTTTTATGGCTCTGCTGCTGTATATTTTGAAATCAGAAGACATACATGTTCTGCACAATGCTGAAAGTACTGATGAAGTGGGATCATACTGCAGGGTTGGAAAGCTTTGCAAACATTTCCATGGTTGATGTGTTAACTCCTGTTATTTCTGAGTTAAAATCCTAGAGGAGCAAGCATCCTACTGACAACTTTTCTGTCATAATGAAGTGTTGGTGTTTTCTTTTTAAGCTGGAGGTGGCAGAAAGATATTTACAGTAAATTTTATGATGGTTGTGTTTTTATCATCAGTCCTTCAAAATAGCCAGTCCTGAGTAAAGACCAGCTCTGATGGTGTATGTGAAATCAATTAGTTTTTCTTCTCTAATGAGCAGAACGAATTATGAACAAATCACAGTGCAATCTATCATTCAGATGTGGTTTCTCTTCTGTGAAGCACTTCAAAATCAGAAGCAAAAATGTAAGAAAAGTCCCAGTAAGGGTGATAATCTGATAATCTGCTGTGACAGACACCTAACACTCCTTGTGGATTGTCACAGAATGTCAGTCACCCTTCAAAGGATGTCTCTGTTAACCCACAAGTGATGTCTGGTGGATCAGTTGTGATGTTCTCTGTTGAATTGGTTTTGATGATATCTGTTGAAACTCTATTCCTTTGTCCCTCACTTTGGGCAGATTTTTCTCTCACAAATGCTAAGGAAGCATTACCTTCCCTTCATCACTTTGCATTTGCAGAAAACAGATATACAGAGTGCCAGACAAATTACTCCCCAATTTTACTTGGTTGCCTTTTGCTGGGGTACTTATGTCCCATGTTTGGACTCTTGTGTGTTGAGAGACTGAATTAAAACCTGGACTGACTTCCAGTTGTAAAGGATGTTGCTGAAGAGACTGGCATGATAGTTCCAGAGTCTGGAGACAGCCCTCTGCAGCAGGGTTTGAACTTACATTGCCTTTATCTTTGCTGCTGTGGGTGAAAGCTGTCAGGATTAGGTGAAGCTGCCTAATTTTGAGGTGGTAGCTGTTCCCCCCCATGCCGAGGGAGACGAGCAGTCAGTCAGACATGGCATCACGAGCCTTTCTCACACTTGGTTACTGAATTTCATTTGAAAATCCGGTGGTTATGTTTTTCTTTCCCCTGAAAACTTTGAATAGTGATTATATTCTGTTCCTAACATGGATGCAATTACAAGTGCTGTGGTGAAAAATCCTTCCAGTACAAACATTGCCGTTGAAAACGAGCGAGGGTTTATTTTCATGCACATCATCGGTGGCTTTAATGGTCCTGTTTGCAAATCCCCTTTAACCTTTGAAAGTTGCTGTGTGTCATCTCTTAACTTGGTCTACATTTTGTGCCACAGGTTTCAGAGTGAATGAAATAAAACTTCACGGCCTCTGCTTTTGAAGCTCACATACACACACCTTCTCTGTAATGTCAAGTGCTCACAGTACAGTAGGTCCCCAGGGACCCTTTCTCAGAGAATGGCTGCTGCTGCTAATTTATCCCCCTGTATAAATGCATAACGATGGAGGTTAATTAACATTAGCTCTCCTTACTTCTAGGAAAGTACTAATTATTCCAAGGCAGCAATTACATCTACAATTAAACCCAGTTAACCTTCATGAAAATGCTGTTTCTGTTTCAAACCCAGTTGTTAATAGCAATCATTTTGCCTTATGGGATGGGAGGAAGTATTGAAACGACCACATTGTGTATGGGTTAGTTTAAAATACTCTTAGACTGGATGATCTTTAGAGGTCCCTTCCAACCCCTATGATTCTATGGTTCTCCTCCAGTGCAGCACCCTGAGAGATGATTCACTTTCACGTAACTGAAACCTTTTGAAGGTGAATGAGCGCTGAGGAGAAGGTAGAAGATGGTGCTTTAGCTGCCAGACAGTAACTCTCAACTTGTGATCAGTTGACTGTAGATTGAGCCTTGGGCTCAGCACGTAGAGACTTAAGGAAGAAATCATTTCTTCAATTTTTCCTCTGCAGTGGTGGTGACCGTGGTGGCTTCAAAAATTACGGTGGTAAGTGCCGAGTATCCAAAAATGTTTCAGTGGAAATTCTTTATAAAATCTAAAAAGCCACCAATATCTTGTTCCTACCCAGTAGACAGCAATGTAGCGTTTCCGTGAGGCTGGTGTGTTCATGGCTTTTTTTTAGCAAGAGACTGGATTTCTCCCTTGTCAAATTGCATGAAAGAATTTGTGGAGACAGTGACATTCACCAGATTTGGTTTATAGTTCTTTTCTTTTTTTTCCTTTTCTGTTTCATTTCTGTTGTTACCAAACGTTTCTTAGAAAGGTACTAGAGGTAAAAAAAAAAAACATAATAACCAACCCAAACATAAAGTGGGGGAAACTGCTTGGTGATCTGACAACCAGCATTTGCAAGATAACACCAGCATAGCATCAGTGTGGCGAACTGCCACGTGCTGCAAGTTAAAAGACCACATTAACGTGCCACAGACACCTTCTGTTGAACGTTTTAATCTAGATATCCTCTAAGTCTCTGATGTTTTAGATCTTAGCTGCATTACATACATGCTAGAAATATTTTCTTGTCTCTAAACTTGAAAATGTTTTGCTAAAAATAGTCTTTTTTTTTTTTTTTTTTTTTACTTATTTTTATCTCTTTCTTTTTTTTCTTCTCTTTCTGTTTTTAACCCTGTTTCATAGGTCAAAGGGATTATGGGCCGAGATCAGACGCTGGTAAGGCAACAAGCAGTGGGTGGGAGTGCATTGGAGCTCTTTGGGTGGGAGTGCATTGGAGCTCTGAGGTCATTTGCTTTTAAAATGTGTGTCTAGGAAGAGGAATGTGGCTACAGTTCCCATGGCTCAAAAGACATTTAGTTGAAACTTGTGTTCCTTGAAAGAGAAGTGTTCTGCTGAGGTGCATGTCAATTTTTGAGTATCTCTTCATGCAGCAAGGAAGGATTTGTTGATGAACTTTAAATGTGCTCGAGCCAAGCAGCTGCTTTCCCTTCTGCTAAACCTGTGTTATTTAAAACATGCTCTGCTTGGGTGGGTTTGGATGTCCTGCAGGGACAAGTTGTGTGTGGGGCAGACAGCTGCTTAGCTGTTGAATGTGTTTGATCTCTGTTGTAGTGCAGCTTCTGAAGGTGCTGTACATGCACTTTGGAAGTTGATGGTGTTGACACCTCTGCTTGTCTGTAGTTTCACACAGGTGTTTCTACTGCCATTAACTAAAAACCAAATCAGAACTGAAGATTGCACTTGTTGGTGTGGGGTGCAGAATTACTCTGGGATTTAAGGGTCTTCTTCTGGGCAGCATAGAGCTGAGCTAAAAGTGTTGCTTCTGTTGCTACCACAGGAATGCCTGGTAAGTGTGGGTTATTTCTCTTGCAGATTCAGAGTCTGACAACTCTGATAACAACACTATCTTCGTGCAAGGGCTTGGAGAGGATGTTTCGACAGATCAAGTGGCAGACTATTTCAAACAAATTGGTATTATAAAGGTAAGTGAAACGAGAAATCATTGGTAAGAAGGAGGAGAACTCACAGAGCTGTCTTGGAAATGTCCTGGTATCATTCCGAGCAGATGCTAGCTCTGACTCCCCAGCAGTTGCAGATAATATTTTACCTGGATTCCCAGCTGACAGCTCATTTGTAAGCTGACAGTCCTAGCAGCTTTCTTCTAGTGACATTTAGATTGCTTTATATATCTTCTTGAGTCTTCATTCTGACACTCTGTCCCTTGTACCATCCCTCATACTTTAGCAAGTAACACTTCTGTGTTCTGTGGCTGCTTCTTCTGTTTCTGCAGTTCTAATTTAGGGCTTCCTGCACTTGACCTCATGTTTTGTTAAAACTGGGCCCATCATTACTTCATGGAGAGCAGCCAGTCAATATCCTTCAGTCAAAGGCATCTGTTTCTGCAGCCTAGCTCCAAGAGAATCTTCTTTCTAATGATACTCAGCTGTTAGTGTTTATGCTGTGAACTGACTTTACCAGGATTTCTCCTATGTCAAGTGTACAACCTTTCTTGGCAGACCAACAAGAAGACTGGCAAACCTATGATCAATCTCTACACGGATAAGGACACTGGCAGACCAAAGGGAGAGGCAACAGTGTCTTTTGATGACCCTCCTTCTGCTAAAGCAGCGATTGACTGGTTTGATGGTGGGTGAGAAGATCTGTTTTGTTAATGTTTCTCTTGTTTCTGTGAACTTTTAACAAGAAGTGGAAGAAGCAAATCAGTAACCTCACTGGGGTTAGTTTTTATGTGGCTTTTGGGGTTGTTTTGGGTGTGATGGCTTTCTCTTGGGTGGAATAGTAGTGAGTGAAGACCAAAAACGTGTGATGAAGCTGTTAAGGTTTGCTGTTGTACCTCAGTCATCCACACACAAAGTATGAGAGGTGATGTTCATGTCTCTCATGTGTGTAACTCATTCAGATCAAGAGAGCTGTAATCTGTGCTGGCACCTGGAGGGATTTCCTACGGTGTCAGTATTGGTGTCTTTAGTAGTGTGGCAGCAGTGATGATGCCAATCTTGTGCCAGGTGCTTTGCACACTGAAGGAACAAGGATTTTTTTAAAGTTATGGGTTCAATGGAGGAAGATAACAGATCCCAGAAACACACTGACACAGAACTCTTCAGACTTTGATGCAGGAAATACAGTGATACTCCTTCATAGTAGTGAACTCGAGGGTGAGGGATGAGGAAGGGTCTGCTCTGGTGACCTCGTGTCACCACAGGATTTTAGTAACACTGGGCAGAAAGGACACATTCTGCATCTGGTGTGAAGTGATAGTGTATAAAAATCTGGCATGGCCTGCTGACTGATGGTTTAGATCTTGCTAATAAATCCAAATTGGCTTTTGTTTAGGAGGGTAAAGCAAATATAACTGCATCAGGCACACGTGCAGTCCTGTTTGTTCCATGGTAAACCTTGTCTCTATGAAGAGCTGAGTGTTTGTGTTTGTACAAGTTCATGTTTTTCTCACTTGGGAGCGTTTAACTTTTGTGCTGGATGTTGAACTGTACAAAAGCCATGTTGTCTGACTAGGGGGAAGGACAGGCAGAGCTCTAACATCTGAACTACTTATCCATGACCACAGCCAAAAATCATGTAAATGTTCTGACTTGTCCAGTTAAATTGCAACTTAAAGATTGTGTTTAAACTAGAGAAATATTTGTGGGTTTAAGGTGACCCCAGCAAATAGCTCAGTGTTAGCCACCTCACATTTGGGCCAGTGCTTTCAAAAAGAAGAGATCTGATTGCAGCATCGCTGCGTTTTTAAGAGCTTTGTAATCAATCTGTATCTGTAAATCATTCCTGGTCTTCTGGGCTTGCTGCTGTGTTGTTGGGAGCTGTATTGATCTTGCTCTCACTTCCTTTCTTCCCACAGGAAAAGAATTCAATGGCAATGTCATCAAAGTTTCTTTTGCAACCAGAAGGCCTGAGTTCATGAGAGGAGGTGGAGGTGGCGGACGTCGAGGTGGGACTGAAAGCTGTACAATCCTTGGCTTTTACGTAGTTAAATGCTTTTAAACTAGTATTAGTTTATACAAGAGAAGCTGACTTTGAAGCAGTGATTCATCAAAGTGTATGGGCCTTTGGGCTTCTGCTATGAAAGGGAGTAAGAAGGATTGATCCAAGTTAACTGAAGTCTGTAATCTCTCTTGCACAGCACAGGATTGATGCTTTCCTTTTGAACTGGAAAGTTTCCAGATGGTGTCTCAGCTTTGCTTTTAAAGAGACAGTAAAACAATGATGTTGAGACTGTGCAGGTTCCACATATATAGGTGTGAATTACCAGGGAGTATTTGGTTATTGCAGCAAAGCCTTGAGATTCTCCAGTGCTTCCAGGTGGTGTTAAGCAGGGTAAATTATTGAACTGTACTGATTTAGAGCATCAGTTGGATGTCTGACTCTTAATTAAATAGATGTTAAATCTCCCTGATCTCTGCATAATACATTTTTCTCAGTAGCCCAGTGGATATTAATTACCCTTTTCCAGGAAGCATTCTCTGTGTGCTGGCTGCCAACAAACGTTAGTTCTTCAATAAGGCAGTTTTGCAGCAAAAACAGTTCTTCAAGAAGTTCAATTGGTATAAAAGTTCATAATCTTTTTGATGCAGAAAGGTGTTGTCCTTGTGCTTGTGTGAGATGCATCCTGGCATTAATCCAGACAGGTGTTTTTTTTGTTAGCTGTCACTAAGTCTGGCCAGATGTGACTGAGAGCATACGCTGTTAAAGCTCTGTGAGGTTTTATTAATGCACATAGTGGGTTTATATTCACCCACTGGCATTTCAAACAGATCTAGTTTCCTTTTACTGCTGAGAAAAAAAGTACAGAGTGAACAAGTTTTTCTGATGCCCATGTGCTCTCCTTTGCTTCTGATTTTTGCCTCACCTGCCTCAATTCTCAATGTGTCCATAGGATCATGCGTGTTTCAGCCATGCAGATACATTACCTGCTGTTGAGATGTGGTGGTGGCTGAAACTTCTGCTGTCGTTTGCCCAACTCTTCCAGCTATCCTGTAGTAGCAAATCACACAGTAGATGATCCCTTCCAACCCTATGATTCTATGATGAGACACTACTTGCTGCTTTCAGAGTTCCTAATATAGTCTCAGAGGCTTCCCTAGTTGGGATGTATTGGGATTAAACACTTCCCTTCCACCTGAAAGTCTGTCACTTGCATTCTGAAGCCAGTGACAGTCCTTCATAAATGTTTCTCATATGTAGGTCATAGACACTTTCCCCTCCTTTATTGTGACTCTGACTTTCTCTGCAGGTTCACGAGGTGGCTATGGAAGAGGTGGGGGCTTCCAGGGTAGAAGTGGGGAACCCAAAAATGGTGATTGGGTTTGTCCTAACCCGTAAGTGTCATTTTAATTGGGCAGTGGTGTTTCGTGGATGCTCTCTTGAGTTTCTTAGCAGCTAAACTCTGGGGAAACCCTTGTCTTTCCTAGATCCTGTGGTAATATGAACTTCGCTCGCAGGAATTCCTGCAACCAGTGTGGTGAGCCCAGACCAGAAGATTCCCGTCCCTCAGGAGGTGTGTGAAAACAACTGTGTCTCTTCTGAAGTGTTGGGAGTGTTAATGACATCTGCAGCTGTTTGAGAAAGCTGCCTGATGGATCTGTTTGCATTTTCCTCCAGATTTTCGTGGGAGAGGTGGCTATGGAGGAGAAAGAGGATACCGAGGGCGCGGAGGCAGAGGCGGTGATCGGGGAGGCGGCTACGGTGGCAAAATGGGAGGAAGGTAAGAAGCTTCTTGGTTTTTGCTGGGTTTTGGAGCCATACAGGCTGTGGAATTGATAGGGAGTGTGGGAAAAGTGTTGTTTACACATACACACACACAACTGTGCTAGGAAAACAGTAACTACAGACAGGAACATCCAGGGAAAAGGAGTCAAGTTGGCCATTGAAGCTTGTCGAAGCACAGAAGATGACACAGAAGTTGGCCTGGAGGTGTTTGATTGAAGAGACTGTCACTAGCTCAGGGGATTCCTGACAACTTTGTATTCTTTCCCTTTACAGAAATGATTTCAGAAACGATCAACGCAACAGACCCTACTGAAGTGCACTGTGAATGTTTTGTCCGTCTTCTCGATGAGTCTGGTAGTGAAATTGCCTGAGTTTTTGCCTGCCACTTCACCCATGGCCTCTTGGGATAGTGGGAGGGATTGAGTGCAACTAGGTTTTGATTTTGGTGGGAGGAACTGGGGTGGTTTGGGAGGATTTTTTGGTTTTTAAGCAAGACATTGAAATTGAATCTTGATTTTTGACGTTCTCCTCTCTTCTTCCTCCCATACCTTTTCAACAGGCCCTGAGAAGGAAAAGGATAAACTGTAAAATATTGCCAAAATATGAAGTGTTTTGTAATACTACAATAAATGCTGATTGTTTTATTTGTGAAATCTCACTGCTTCACAATTACTTCAGTTGTGTGCATCTCCTTTCCCCCTGTCTTCCTCTGGTATAACGTGAAAAGTAAGGAGAATCTGGTTTGAAGTGACGCTGCTGCTTCCACACCAGCTCTGTGTTGTTGGCAAAAGTCCACAGTGAAGTCAGTGCTGAGCCTGCTTGCTGTCTGTGCCCTCTGTCCCAGACTTGCCCCCTGCTCCTTCCAGTTCCCCTCTGAGACTGGAGTCCTGCATCTTTTGCTACAGTGTCCCTGCAGCCTTCATGAAGAGCAAGGCCGATGGCAGCATGTCCTCCTCCTACCAAGGAGCATGTTGTGGTCAGGCCAGGATAGCTCAAAACCCAAAGTGAGGTGGTTTCAAGGGGAAAAAAAAAAGGTAATTTACTACATATTGCTGTAGCTTTTAATTGCTGCTTTTGAGGTGTGAGTGATGGCAAAGGAGCATCGTGTGCAGCTGTTTCATCTTTGGGATAAGATGCAGGTCAGGCTCAGTAGATGCATTGTAAGCGTTTGGGATTCAGCACTGAAGCCAAGGTTTGAGGAAATGAGGGAGGTTAATGATCACTCCTCCTTGGACTAGGTCACTCTGCATGCGGACAAATAAATTCAGTATCTGGTTTTGCTTTGAAGATCTGAGGCCTGATAACTCTTGACTTGCTTCTGTCAAGAATGAGAAGAGTTGGGAGTGCTTCTCGTTTGTTAAGCTCATGTGGTGACTTCCAGTGAAGCAGGCTAGAGGGTGCTCTTGCACATCTTGTTGGCAGACCTGAGGGGAGTGGTAGCTGCTGGATTGGGTGAAAAAGGAAAGCAGCTGAGAACAGGGTGGGATGTGTCACTGCCTGAGGTTTCTGCCTCAACTCAGCCTTGCTGGTGTGTGTCATTGCGCAGAGGCTTTCTGGGAGCTGCACCTTGAGCCCTCAAAGCTATGCAAGGGGAGGTGAGAATGGCTGAGCTAAGTGAAAACCAGCTGTGCCAAGGCAGGCACGGTGTTCCCTCTTAAACTTCTGCCCTCCTGGGGAAAGGAACAATGGCTGAGAAAGCTGATACTTTCAATACTGTAAGTGCTGTCTCCCTTTTACTGCCAACTCAGCTTCCAGCCCTGCTTTGTGCCCTAGCCTGAGGGCAACTTGTGTCTTTACTCACACATGTCACTACCTGACTGGATTACTAAGTAAATCAGTATTCAAGCAAGCCACAAAACAGCTGGAGCTGTCACCACCTTCACAGCTTTTCCAGCCTGGCAGCCATGCTGCAGGTTTGCTTCACCTTCTGCACTGGGCCAAACCCCAACCTGTGTTTAAGACAGAGGAGACATGATCAGCTGTTCTGTCTCAGAGCAAACTAGCAGGTCAGGCAGAGACAGGGTGATACTAGTTTGATGACAAGCACGTTTTGCTGTTGCTTTTGGTGTAGGGAGAGAGTTAAAATTAGGCTAACTGGTAAAGGATGGAATGGATTTTAGCTCTTCCTGACATGGTAATGTCTGCTGTTCACTTGTTGCACGCTGGTTAAGGAGGTTCCTCTTTCAAATACAAGGTTTTACAGCCCTCCTAGGACTATTTCTGCATTTAATGAGATAAACCTGAGCAGGCTGCATACTGAAGTGAGTGCTGCTGCTCCTTCTAGGGATTTATTTGTAATACTACAAGTCTTGGGTGCGTGGAATGGAACAGAACAACTTGAAACCTGCTCTTAGTGCAGAACATTAAAGATTTATCACCAGCAGTTGTTGTGCATCACACATCCAGCTTGTAGGAACTGCCAGAGAGGAGGAAGGGAGGGGGGGTTGCTATTTGCTTATCAGTTGTGGTGAATGTTAAGAGCTTCTCCAAGGAGAGTTGCACGTCACTCAAGTGCTGTTTCATAACGTTGGTTTATAAACTTTTGGAGCTGGGCAGGCAGTGATTCACTTCAGCTCTTGGCTCTGCAGCACTCAACTGCTCCACTCTGTGCCTGTAGTGACAAAGGAGCCTCCTCCATGCTCAGCTCCCTGGCCAGGGGGAACAGCATTCAGTGCTCCCTGATGTTTTCAGGTGAATATGCTGATGGGTTTAAACTGGGAACTCTCTTGATGTCCAAGCTGTGGAGGCATCTTACTTAGCTTTACTCCTGAACCCTTTCCTGACTGCTTTGAGACCTCCTGTGTTAAATTTGAGGGAGATGGGAACTTGTAGGGATCTATTCATTGTGCTCCTCTGAGAATGTGGTTACAATAAAACTGCCATCTCTTTCACATAAGTTTAACTCCTCAGGTGTCAGTTTTGAGGCAGAAGTTACAAGGATCCAAGCTCTTTCTTCTGCCCCACTTCTGAGCTTTTACTTAACGCTGAAAGAGTCAAAAACCCCATTCACCTTTCCACCATTCCTGATACCGTTCTGCTTCCATCAGCTGGATAAACATCTTCATACTCTCAGAGAACCGATTTAGCATCTTCAAGGCTGGGGCTGAATTCTTCTCTGTCTGAATGCCAAAAGCCCCAAGGAGAACTGCAGCAGCCCTGGGACACGCCAGGAGGGAAGTTGTGGCTGCTCCTGGGGCCACAGGTGCCCTCCCAGCCGCTTCCCCAAGGCACAATGAGCAGGGGAAGGAGCTTCCTGCTCCTCCTGGAGCTGAGCCAGTCACTTTCTCATCCATATTAAGTAGAAGAGCAGATGGATCAGTCACTTCCTAGATACGAAGCAAACACGGATGCCTTTGCAGACAGAGCTGCTCTTGTTTTGAAGGGAAGCGCCGGGCTGACCTGCACAAGGAGCGGCTGGCCCTTGGGATTCCCTCATGCCAGCTGCCCTCCATCCTCTCCTGCCCAGCCCCCACCTTCTGCATCTCTTCTATCTGTAATTTTTTTTGCCTCGTGGCTCACCCACTTCCATATTTTGCCATGTTATGCAGATCCCTTTCTCTCTGAGAACCCTGCTTGCCTTCCTTACATGCTAATCCCTGCCCAGCCGAAAAGCAACGTGTTCCAGCATCCCTGTGGATCTCTTCAAGCTGCACTCAACAGATGCTCCTGGAACTTCAGATCTTGGCATGAGCAAAAAGGAGAGGAAAAGGCCTGTGAGCTTTAAAATAGGTGTGTGGTTGAAGCTGGCATGAAAACAAAAGCAGATACAGGTCACATCCTATAGTTTTTCTTCCTCTCTCTCTCTCCAACCAAAGCAGAATCCAAATATCCTTTTGCTTTAGTCGAGTTAAAACAAAATAGTCAAACAAAATACCACAGGGAGTAAACAGAGCTGTTAACTTGTCATGGGAAACCACAAGCTGGTCAGCTGTGTCTGAGCTTCAGGAGAGGCTGTGATGCTGACAGGGGTGCAGTGCATTGTCCTGGGCAGTAAACAGCCCCTCTTGGCACCCAGGGCCATGCCTTGGAGGGAAACTGAAGCATAAAGAGTGCAAAGCAACAACTCTGGGGAGGTTTATTTTGCAAAGCTTGAGAGCACACTGCTCATTGCTCTTCCTGTATCGCTGCCCTCCTGGCTAGTGCTGGCTGCTGTCAGAGGGACCCCAGTGCTCGTGCTCTCAGCCTCTGTGCTCTGCACCACAGATGAACACAGCTTGACTTGCTTTTTATTCTTTTCTCTAGCTTCAAATTGGGCAGAACCTAAGCCCAGCTGTGCCAGCTAACAGGAGGTTTGTCCCAGCATCTGAACCCATGCAGCCTGGAGGGACAGCACCCACGGTGGGATCCTGCCCGACACGTGCGTGTCCTGCTCTGCCACAGACTGGATGAGTTGCTGCTGGTGAGTTGCTGCAGGAGAGGGGCAAGAGGGATCCATCCTCAGTGCTGCTCCAGAGCAGGGTGAGGCCCTTGGGGCAGCTTTCTCAGCCTTTCCCCAAGGCTGGAAATGGGGCTGTGGCAGCCTGAAGCATCAGAGAGTATCTGAGGTTGAAGAGGACCTATAAGGATCAGTTGGAGTCAAGAGGAGGAGAAAATCTGCTCCACAGTCCCCTAAGAAAAGTGCATGAGACAACTCAGGCAGGTTTAAAGGTTGAAGGTCTTCGATCTGAGTCAACTCCTATCTCTCTTAGACTAGACTGTACTCTCCCTCTAGTTCTACAGTGCTTACAACTCGCTGGACAGGGAACATATAGAGAGTCCAGCACAGGGCTTCCAAGATGCTGAGGGGACTGGAACATCTTCCTGATGAGGAAAGGCTGCAGGAGCTGGGGCTGCTCAGCCTGGAGAGGAGAAGGCTGAGGGGGTATCTCATTAATGCTTACAAGTATTTAAATGGTGTTTGTCAAGAGGATGGAACAACAGTTCTGTAGCATCCAGTGCCAGGACAAGCCGTGATGGATGAAAGCTGGAATGTGAAAAGTTCCACTTAGACTTAAGGAGCAAGTCCTTTGGTGCTGAGGTGAGGGAGCCCTGGCCCAGGCTGCCCAGGGAGGGTGTGGAGGCTCCTTCTCAGGAGGTTCCCAAACCCACCTGGACACGTTCCTGTGTCCCCTGAGCCAGGGGAACCTGCTGTAGCAGGGGCTGGGGCTGGAGCAGCTCTGCAGGTCCCTTCCAGCCCTCTCCATTGTGTGTTTCTGTGATGATCTTGCCCTCCAAGGCTTTTCACTGTTTTGGTCACCTTCCCCTGGACACACTTTTAATAGTTTCATACCTTCCCGCTATATGAGGCACTCGGAACCGGTTCCGAGAAGGATTTGTCCCAGTGCTACAGTTATCCTTCATTCCCCTCCCTCCTCCTGTGCGTGTAGGAGAGGGATGTGACGGGTCCCAGGCGAGCGGCGGGCGCTGGTGGTGCAGGGGGAGCCCGGCCCTCGAGCCGGGGCTGGGGCGGGCCGGAGCCGCCCCCGGGGCCGGGCCGGGGAGAGGCGAGAGGAGCCGAAGGCGCGGGGTCCGGGAGCGGAGCGGAGCCGGCGATGGGGGCTCGGGCGGGCGGAGCGCTGCGGGCGGCGCTGGGGCTGGGGCTGGCGCTGGGGCTGGCGCTGGCTCGGTGTGGGGCGGGACGGGACGGGGACCGGCCGTGAGGCGGGCGCTGCCGGACCTTCCTGCGGGCTTCAGGCGGGAGCTTGGTGTATGTGGGGCTGGGAACGCGGCCGCCGTGCTCTCCCTTTCCTGAGACGGGCGGCAGGGCGCTGGCCGCCTGCGAGAGGCGTTGGGCTGTGCGCGGCCGCAGCCCCGCTGGAGCCCGGGCTCGGGCTGTCTGGGTGAGCTGGAGAGCCGGCAGCGTCTTCGCTTGCTATTCGCAAAGGGATGCAAAGCTCTGGTTTGGCCTTCTTCCTCCTGTTCCTTCAGGCTTTGTTTCAAGTTTAGGGACTAATTGCACTTAGTGACATTTAATTTCAACGTGTCTGGTCACTATAAGAGACTTTTACAGGCTTCTAGAGAACTTTGCTATGCGAGAGACACATCTGTCATTCTTGAAATACCATAAATCTCACGTTTACCTTGAAATCCTTAGTGTTAGGGCATAGCTGATGGTCTCAGCTGGTTAGCTGAGTGGGAAAGAGTTGGGTATAGCTCACTAATTGTACAGGTCGTTCATATATGCAATAAAATGTTTCATCATTAGGAGTTAGTTCTGAAAGAGACGTCTGAAATGGATGTTATCATCCATAACAACGTTATGTTACTTTTTAGCTTCTGTTTCAGCAGAATGTGTTTGAAAATTCTGAGTTACTGCTTTTGGCAGCGGTAATTATTTTCAGCTTTGGCATTTCCAGGGGTTCTAATAGGGTTAATCAATAAAATAGCACAAACTCCTGGAGCAAAGTGGATCCTGAGCAATATACTCTGTAAAAACACATTGCTTTTCATTTTGTACATGTCTGCGGAAGTTAGTGGATAGTGTATCTTACTACAATATAGCTACCACTATGTCTTTCTTTCTAGGCTTTCTGGTTTGATAATGGCTTTAAATTCACATTTTTCACCCTTTCATACTTGCCTTCGTGTAAAAACCTGATCTTATTCTTACCATTTACGTTAGTCTAATCTCTTGTACTTTTTGCTTTAAGATCTTGGGGCTTGATGAAATTCCCCCTACCGAGTTCATCTGTAATTAGTACTGCAGTACGCTTGTGAAATATTTGTTCCATGTTGCTCGAGCCCTTCGTGTTATGGAGGTTCACACCCATGCCCCCAATAGACTGTTCTCTTCTAATTTGTTGGAAATAGCTTGTGAACTGGGACTCATTGTGTAATTCACCGTGTAAAGTGTTGACTCTGTGTGATTATCTTAACGAAGTGCAATGTTTCAACTTGGAGGTGCAGTTAAGCTCTTTGGAGCAGGAACCATCATCTTGTGTATTGTTTGCAGCATATCTAGTCCTGTTCCTTNGATGCGGCGATGGGAGCCGAGGAGCGGCCGCTCACTCTCCTGCGCTCGGGCCCCGAGGATGCTCGTGAGCCAGGGCTGTGTGCCCGAGCTGTGTCCTGCCCGACGTGTGTGTGTGTGTGTGTGTGTGTGTGTCTGTGCTGTAACTGTCTGGGTGATACAGATGTGCCTCTGCCACAGGCGTGCTGGTGCCATGGGTGTGTGCACACCTTGTGCATGCTGTAGGGGTGTGTGTGCTATTGATGTGTGTGTGCTATAGGTGTGCCCATGCTATTGGTCTGTGGGTCCTATATGTGTGCCCATGCCATAGGTGTATGGGTCCTATAGGTGTGCCCATGCCATAGGTGTATTGGTCCTATAGGTGTGCCCATGCCATAGGTGTGTGTGTGTTACATGTGTGCCCATGCTATTGGTGTGCCCATGCTATTGGTGTTTGGGTCCTATATGTGTGCCCATGCCATAAGTGTGTGTGTATGCTATTGGTGTGTGTGTGCTATATGTGTGCCCATGCCATAGGTGTATGGGTCCTATAGGTGTGCCCATGCCATAGGTGTGTGTGTGCTATATGTGTGCCCATGCTATTGGTGTGCCCATGCTATTGGTGTGTGTGTGCTATATGTGTGCCCATGCCATAGATGTGTGTGCTACAGGTATGCCTATGCCTTAGGGGTGTGTGTGTGCTATATGTGTGCCCATGCTATTGGTGTGTGTGCTGTAGGTGTGCTCATGCTATTGGTCTGTGGGTCCTATATGTGTGCCCATGCCATAGAGGTGTGTGTGCTATATGTGTGCTAATGCCATAGATGTATGTGCTATAGGTGTGCCCATGCCATGGTTGTGGTACCTGACACACGTGCACACACACACCTGCTGTAGCTGTGTGCCCCGGGTGCCCCATGTGTGTCCATAGCCCAGATGTGTGATAAACTCAGGTTTATCCCCCCTGGGAGGCCCCTGGGCTCTGCAGGGATGGGCAGAGTGTGTAAACCCACCAGATCCTGGCCCTGTGTCACTGTCCATGTGGCAAGTGACAGTCTCTCGTGTGATGACCAGCCTTGTGAGTCACCTCAGTGTGAACAGCTCTGCTTTCTTCCTGGCCTTCCCCCCTCAACAATCCCCACTTGTTAGGGCCAATTTCTCCAGCCAGATGAGGGGCAGTGGCTGTGGGCAGTGGGCACGATGCCTTCCCCCCTGTGTCTGTCCTGACGGAAAGCAAAGACTGAGCATCTTGTTTTCTTTCTCTCCTTAGACATGAAAGCACAACTAGGCTGCATGACCAAACTGGTTTGTCAGCTGCTCTGGTATTCAAAGGGGAAGGTTTGGCCAGGCCCAGTGTTTTCCCTGAGTGTTTTGGGTCACATTTGTGTGCTGCCAGAGCTGTGTCTGAATGTTGCAGCCTGGTGCTACCCAGGGCATGGGGGTGCTGGGGCAAAGCTGCCAGCGAGTTTCAAAAGCAGAAGTGAGTTGCTGATGAGATGTTTCTGTGTTTAACAAGCAGGCACAGAGCAATCTGCCAGCCCTGTGAGCAAGTAACACCCAGCCCAGTGCATTTCAGACTTAGTTATCTTTCAAGTGATGGTTTCTGTCCTGTAGCATCTCTCCTGTCCACACAGGGAGCTACCCAAGACCCTGAGTTACTGAAATCAGGAGGGGTTTTAATTAGACCTGCTGTAGTCCTGGCCTGCTGGCCCTGCTCCTCAGCTCTAGGTGTTCAAGTCTGAAGAGTAAAGGAACTTAAAAGACTCTGGGCACAGTATTTCCCCAGCTCCACAACTTCAGTGGCAAGCAGGTGCTGTTAAAGCAGCTTTTCAGGGGGAGCAGGTGGGAGAAGACATTCCTTCAGGTCCTGCACAGCAGGGGAGCACCCCAACAGTGAGGCTCAGGCTTTTAATCAGCCCTTGCAATTAACATGCAGAGTTAGCTGCATGTTTTTGCTGCTTTTCAGCAAACACCCAAGCTCTGTACTTGCTAATCTCCTTCTTGTGTGTCTCTGTGTGCCGCTGTGTATAATATTTATCTAGATACTTATACACACACTTAAACAGAGAGACACGAGGGCTCTGCCTGAGGGTTTGCAGGCTGCAGACAGGAATGTGGCTGTGGGCAGCAGAGAGGAATGAACCTTTTAAATGCCTTGACATCTCCTGAAGGCAGCTGGAAGGCAGGAGGAGCTGCTGCTTGTCCTTGGCAGGGGGGAATCAACTCTCCTTGTGCCTGTGCTAGGGGGAGAAATTGAGGCAGGAAAGTCAGAGCTGTGTCTTCTCTCATGTCCATCTCAGCAGTGAAACAATGCAGGATGGAGCTTGGGGCTGCTGGGCACCAGGGCTGAGGACCTGTGGAGGGAGAGATGGGGTTTGTATCCAGGCAGAGTAGAAGGGACCATGGCCAACAGGAGCCCAATATGAGGCTTCTCTGATACTTAAGTGGTAGAAAGGTGCCAGAAGCTGTGTGTGGAGGGGAGGGCAGGCAGGACTGGAGGCTGCTGTCTCTGCACTCTCCTTATCCTGGTTTCCAGGGAGGGGGATTTAATTGTATTTGCTGTTGGCTGTCTTTCACCTGGGATGCCTGCAGTTGAGGGCAAGGTGTTTCCTCGGCTTTAACTCTCAGCAGAGATGATTTCCAGGGTTGTGAGCAGCTCCTCATGAGAGCCCCTGCGATGGGGAGGGCTCCTCCATCTCCACCAGCCTCTTGTCCTGCTCTCCCTGCTGCAGCCCCAAAGGCTTTCCTGCCCCAGGGCTGGCTCCAGGGCTGACAGACCTTTCCTCTTCTCCCCTCTGCTGCAGAGGAGGAATCAGCCCTATTTCGTGTTAATGATCAGCTCTTAGTTTCCTGCTGTTTTTCTCATTGTATGGAAAAGAGCATTTCCCCATCTGGGGCAGGAGGGAGGAGGGGTTTCCCAGCACAGCCAGCCTTTGCATTGCCACCTCTGGAGAGGTTTAACGGGCTGTTCCCAGCTTCCACTCAGCCCTAGCAGAGCCTGGCTGGTCTCAAGGAGTGTGCAGGGCCACGGGCAGTGCTGGGAGAGGGGGTCTTGAGCACTGGTTTGAGCACAGGACACTATGACATGGGGCTCTTGGGATCTCCCATAGGCCTGAAAAGCCCCTGGTCCTGGTGACTTTGTGTGCTGCACAGTGGAGGATCAGCACATCCCTCTGATGCTTGTGAGCAAACACCTGAAGGTGACACAGGTCAGAAGCCACAGGCAAAGTGCTGCTTTGGCTGGACTCACAAAGCTCAGGGATATCTGGGCAGGAAGAATCAAGCCAGAAGCCTGGGTACATTTTGGTGCCATTCAAGAGCAGCTGCTCTAGTAGCTGTTGCTTTTGTTTTTTGCCTTGGACTTGTCCAGATGGGGTTTCAAGCCCTCATGAGATCATGGTGCATGGTCATGCTGCAAGAATGGGTTTGTGTTAGGTTACAGGAGAGGCAACAGCTTCCAGCTGATATGGTTTAGATGCTGAGTTGAAAGCAAGATTGTGGTAGAAAAGATTTAGGCTGTGCCTTGGTTTGAGACCTGGGACTTTCTGCCTGGGTGCTTTGTAGCTCACATTTATCTGTGGTGATGTAACTGCTGGGGATCATCACCCCATGTCCATATATGTAGCTGGAGATTTTCTGATGCTGGAGGAGAAGGTTATAAAAGCAGAAGGGCAGAGGAAGAGACCCAGATGCCTTCTCCTCTCCTACCTGCTCTCTCAGGGCTACCAAACCTCCTGCTACCCCATTCCCAGGAGGCTCCCCCACCCCCATATTCCCTTTCCCTGTGTGCATATCCTGAGCTGCTGCTGCATTTTTCCCTCCTGATACCCCTGTAAGGGCAGGAGTTCTCCCCATCCCTCCTAGCAGAGGTGTGGTGAACAAGCTGATGCTCTTGCCAGCCAGCACAGTGCTTGCCCATTCCCAGTTCAGCTCGACTCACTGGCACTGGGTGAGTGGTGTTTGGCTCACTCTGGCCCCTCTCAGGCTTTTGCTGCTGCAGCCTGCTGCTGCTACAAGATGCTGGTAGCTCAGTCTGAAGCAGGCAGCTGGGAAACATGTTCAGCTGGAAACAGGGCCAAAGCTTCTGGCTGGGGCTGGGTGAAGAGCGTGTCCCAGCAGGAGGCTGTGCCCGTCCCTGCTGGAGGGGGATCCTCCAGGAAAAGCTGTAAAGGAGATGAACTCAGCGGCTGGAGGAGATGAGCTCTGGGGAGGGAGTAAGGAGGGTGTGCAAAGGGGTGAGCAACTGGTAGAGAGCTGCAGAGGGTGCCTGCCCTGCCTGTGGGGAGGCAAAGGTGTGGGGATGACTGTTATGGCAGGAGGAGGAGAGGCAGAGGCCAACAGATGAGTGGCAAAGAAGGGCTGAGCCCTGCTGCTCGTGCCTAGGGTGGGGGATGCTGCTGCCTGTGCCAGAGGTACAAGGGGAGACTGAGCCACCTGAGTGAGGCAGATGATCAGGAGTAGCATCAAGTGCAGGTTAACATCAACCCCCTTCCTCTCCCAGCACTGAGATGAGTCAGGAGAGAAAAGGCCTCAGGGTATTCCAGTGGCATTGCTGCTGCTCAGCTTGCCTCTCCTTTGGGATTCTGGCAACAGAGCAGCCACTTTCACTTCTCATTCCTCATCAAGTGGGATTCTGTAGCACTCACAGGATGCTGGGCAGCTTGTTTGTCTCCTGCAGACACGGAAGGAGGGTGTGGAGCATTCCTGCTGTTCACTCCTCCCAAGGCTGGGGCTGCAGCCTGGGCACGGGGAAACCCTTTATTTTCTTTAACATGCAGTTGATGTGGTTGGAGCAAGTTCAGAGCAACAATCTGTGTCCATGTAAATGGCTGATAAGAAGAAGAAGAATGGTTTGGCAGAGCCAGTTGCCCCCAGAGCTCTGGACTTTGCAGCAGCACATCCTGAGTGGGGATGAGGGGAGGCTGCAGCCTGACCCCAGCTCACCCCATCTCTCCTCCTCAGCACTTCAGCCTTTGTTTTCATGGTTGCCCTGGTCGCTCTGAGGTGGTTTAGGGTGGCTTTGGTAGCCTCTGGCTGTGGATGACTTGGCAGCAGGGCTTTTTAACCTGTCCATAGTTAAGTTTCCTTCTCTGCCTTCGTTGTGTCAAAGCCAAAAACCCAAGAGCCATCAAAATGAGGGGCATGATCAATGTTCTTCTCAAGTTCCACAATGCCACCAGGTTGGCTTGGCACCCACAGGAGATGCAGCTGCTTGGGGTGCAGAGATCTCAGGGAATAAAACCCCTTGGGCCATTCTGCCCAGCCCTGGCTCTGCTTCCCATTGCATCTCCTGGTTTTTTCTCTCCTTGCCCCCAAGCCAACACATGCAAACTCTGAGCTCTGCTTCTCCCTTGTCTCTTCTTGCAGCTTTTCCTGGAGAAATATGGTTACTTGGGCAAGCCTGGGACTGGCACACACAGCCCTGCTGAGTTCACTGAGGCCATCAGGTAGGAGCCTTGTCCTTAAAACCACGGTACAAACACAGCAACTTTGACTGTATGGGAGGTGCTGAGGCTCAGTGGGGGTGTCTTTCTGCAGCTGGGGAGGTTTCTCTCACACAGTCTGGTGATAAAGCACAACTGGTCCATTTTGGAAGGGCTGATCTGTGCCCAGCTCCTGCTGCTGCCAGCCCAGCCCAGCGCTGCTCCATTTGCCTTTTATGGCTCTCCTGCTGCACCCCTGGCAATATCTGCAGCGAGGCTGAGGTTGGAGATGGCTGAGCTGACAGCTCCTGCTCATGGACTCACACAATGGTGGGGTTGGAAGGGATCCTCTAGAGCTGCTCCAGCCCCAGCCCCTGCTACAGCAGGTTCCCCTGGCTCAGGGGGCACAGGAACGCGTCCAGGTGGGTTTGGAAACCTCCTGAGAAGGAGCCTCCACACCCTCCCTGGGCAGCCTGGGCCAGGGCTCCCTCCCCTCAGCACCAGAGGAGTTTCTCCTTGTGTTCCAGTGGAACTGTTTGTGCTCCAGCCTGTGGCCATTTCCCCTTGTCCTGGCACTGGATGTTACAGAAGTGTTGCCCCATGCTCCTGACACCACCCTATCAGTGCTGATGAGGTGCTTCCTTAGTCTTCCCCAGGCTGAACAGCCCCAGGTCCTGCAGCCTTTCCTCCTCACACACATGTTCCATCCCCTCAGCATCTTGGTATCTCTCCACTGGCCTCTCTCCAGAAGTTCTCTACAACTCTGGAACTGGAGAACCCAGAATTGGACACAGGACTCCAGATGTGGCCTCAGCAGGGCAGAGTAGAGGGGGAGCAGAACCTCCCTTCATCTGCTGGCCACACTTCTTAAGGCCCCTCAGGTGCTCAGACTTCTTTCATATTGGATCCTTGGGCTGACCCTGCATAAAGTCAAGTGCAAAGTCAAACAACTGGGGTTAAAAACTGGAGAAGGCATTTCTTTAGGCTCTCCTGTCTACTTTTGCCCTGCTAGGTGATGGCTCACTGGTCAGATGCAGTTGCATCTTGTCTTATCACCTGTGCAGAACAGGTAATGTCATCAGGGATGCTTCTGGGTGCGATGCTGACGTCAGGACGTGAAGCTCACCGGGTGAAAACCCCAAGCCCAGGGTGTCTGGGTGTGAGTGCTGATGTCTCCCTTCCTTTTTCCAGGGACTTCCAGTGGGTTACCCATCTCCCCCTCAGCGGGGTCCTGGACCCCCCCACGCTGCATCAGATGGCTCTGCCACGCTGTGGGACGGCTGACGGGGAGAGCCGCAGGGCCTGGGCTCGCCGGGCACCGCGCCGCCGCCGCGCCACGCAGCATGGTGAGCACCCGCCTGGCACGGACTGCTGCCAGCCCAGCCTCTCCCATCTCCTCTGTGGACTGTGGAGATGCTGCCAAAGAGGGGAGATGCAGCTTCCCAAGGAGCAGTGGCCGTCCCAGGACCCGCCTGGGCTTTGTTTTTAACCTTCTTTGGTTTTAACCCTCTGAGATAGTTGCAGCTCCCGTTGCACTCATGGGGGGAATTCAGCTCTACAGGCTGGTTTTACTGCTGTTGAGGGACCCAATACATCTCCCAGAGAGCTCTCAGGTCACCATGGACTGGGACACAGCTGCTGGTGTGATCCAGAAGGCAGAGGCTGGCACACAGTGAAGTTATCTCCAGGCTCTGCTGAGCTTTGAGGCTTCTAACATGTGTTAGTCAGCCAGCAGTAGCCACAAAAAAGTGCTGCTGCTGGGCTGCCTGGCCACAGGGTTGTTTCACCCCTGTTAAAGGGTTTAACTCTGCTCCAAGCAAGCTCTCTTGTTCTTGTGTATACAGGACTGAGCCTCTTGTGTCTTGTGAGCTGCCTCCTGGGCTTGCACATGAGTAACTGGATTCCTAGAGAGCAGGAAGGCTGGGGCCAGCTGTGCTTAGGACGTGGGAAAAATGAAGGAGAGATTAAGAAAGGGCTCTGTGCCTTGTCAGGCTGTCTCTGCATCTGGCAGGGCTGGCAGTGGGTGGCCCCAGGAGACAGCCAAATCATCCTCCTCCTGCCTCTGGCTGTCCCTCCAAAACCCTGACGTGCAGCATCGCCTTTGCAGGTGCTGTGCTCCGGGCAGGGGGCAATGAGGCAGAGCCAGGAAAGGGCATACAGCAGGAGATGGACAAACAGAACCAGCCTGTGCCCTGTGCTTCATAGGGCTCTTTTCTGGGGGGGTCATGGTCTATGGGATAAGTGGCCAGGGGTGCCTGACAGCTCTGAGGCCATGGGTTATTGCTCTGGGGTTTGGTGGTGGCAGATGCCCCGTGGCAGCACCAGGAGTGGGAGCAGCCTCCTGTGGGTGCCCCAGGGCTAGAGGGGAGGAAGAAATGCCCCAGGGCTGGCAGCATTGGCCAGGAAGGCTGGAGGCATTGTACTAAGTTGTCTGTTTATCCTACTTAAAGCAGGAAGCTGCTGCAGCTGAGCCAGCAAAGTGCTTTGTTATCCAACCCCCCTCCCAGCGGGATCTTCCCCAGGCAGCTCCGTGTCCAGTGTCCCACAGGCTTTGGGCACACTCACCCCTCAGCAACATGGGCAAAGGCCATCCCTGGCTGAGCTGTGGCTCCCAACTGGGTTAGGAGCTGGGGTGGGCAACCAACAGGGCTGGGGTGGGCAACCATCCCTGCCAGTGCCCCAGGGTTAGTCCCAGCCCCGTGATGGAGGTTGTCTGTGCGTGGGATGGGGGCTGGTGCATCCACCCCTCTAAACAAAATCTCCCCTCTGCAGCCAAACCCCAAAGCTTTCTGCCCTTGGGAAGGTTTGGGGACAGGTCCTGTTTGAAAATGGAGCAGTGGGGGACAGCAGGAAGAGGACTTTCTTCTAGAATCTTCTAAAACTGTAGAGTGGTGGGGGCTGGAAGGGCCCTGCAGAGCTCATCCAGCCCCAGCCCCTGCTACAGCAGGTTCCCCTGGATCAGGGGGCACAGGAACGTGCCCAGGTGGGTTTGGGAACCTCCTGAGGAGCCTCCACACCCTCCCTGGGAGCCATGTCTTGTTTGAGCTGGAGGCTCAGCAAGGGGAGCTGATGGTGCCCCTGAGACCCAGAGCCCCCCCCTGCCATGGGCTGCTTGGGAATGGGGGAGAAGGAAGGAAAGGAAAGGCAGCTGGGATGGGCTGTCCTTTAGCTGTGCTGAGAAGCTTGGCTCAGCCCCACAGCAGCAAGCCCCAGCGTGCTGCCGGCCCCGTTCCCCCTGTTTCCCCTCCCAGCTGGAGCAGGGCAAGCTCTGGAGCCTGCTGCCTCTCCCACGCCTCAGCACCAGCTCCTGGCACCTGCATCTCCCCAGCACGGCCCCGTGACTCCTGTCTCACCCCTGACTAGATGTAATTAGGAGGTCCTGGGGTCCCCACAGCTGCCCAGGGGTGCTGGAGGTGGGCATCTTCAGAGGGGTTTCAGAAGGAAAAGCTATTTTACTGTGTGAGGTGAGGGAGCCCTGGCCCAGCCTGCACAGGGAGGGTGTGGAGACTCCTTTTCAGGAGGTTCCCAAACTCACTTGGACACGTTCCTGTGCCCCCTGAGCCAGGGGAACCTGCTGTAGCAGGGGCTGGATGAGCTCTGCCCCCAGCATTGTGTGGGTCTGTGGTTGCACAGGGTCACATCCTGCTACTGGTGGGACACTTGAGTTGCCCTTTCAGCTTTGACTTGGGACAACCACAGCGTTCCCCAGCATTGACAAACTTCCCTGTGCTCAGGCAACCCCTGAGTGTTAAGAACAAGCCCAAAGGGGCAGTTTTGAGTGCTGAGCTGCTCCCTCTGGCAGGCGGGAGGTGGTACAAGAAGCACCTGACGTACCGCGTGGTGAACTGGCCGCCGTACCTGCCGCAGCACGAGGTGCGTCTGGCCGTCAGAGCCGCCTTCCAGCTCTGGAGCAACGTGTCCTCGCTGCTGTTCTGGGAGGCCCAGCAGGGCCCTGCTGACATCCGCCTCACCTTCTTCCACGGGGACCACAACGACGGGCTCGGCAATGCCTTCGACGGGCCAGGTGCTGGTTGCTTCCACCCCACACTCCTAAGCTGCTCCCTCTTAACACCATGGGCTGGGGGGGATGGAGGGGTGAGGCTCTGCCCCATGAGGTCCTTCCTATCAAGGACACAACTCCCAGTTTGCACCAGTTTGCTTTCTGGTTGGGTGTCCTCGCTCCCAGCCTGAGGGGAGCTGCCCAGTGTGAGGCAGTTGAGGTGCTCACTGATGAACCCTCCCCACTCCATGGCTTCCTCCACACTAAGATCTTTCTGTGTGGCTCAGGTTTTGTATTCTTGAGCCTTTGCTTTGGGTCACTTTGCTCAGAGCAGACAAACCCCTGCAGTGCTCAGCTGTGGGCTGCACCTTCTGCCTTTGGCACCTCCCAAAGAGCCCCAAACTGGTGCATACTTAAGCAAACCAGAGCTGTATGTGCCTCCCCTACCTCTCAGCCTTGTGGCTGAGGTCTTCTTCTTCTACCTGTTAACTCTGCTGGCTGTGGTGTCCCTGATGGCTGTGGTGTCCCCAGGAGGTGCCCTGGCTCACGCCTTCTTCCCCCGGCGCGGTGAAGCCCATTTCGACAGCGCCGAGCGCTGGTCCCTGCGCAGAGGCAAAGGCAGGAACCTCTTCATCGTGGTGGCACACGAGGTGGGACACACCCTGGGGCTGGAGCACTCCCCTGTCAAGAGAGCTCTCATGTCTCCTTACTACAAGAAGCTTGGCAAGGATTTTGTCCTCAGCTGGGATGACATCTTGGCCATCCAGAACCTGTACGGTGAGCCCTGCTTCGCTGCGTGGTGCTGGCTCCCTGGAGAGGCTGTTCCAGGGCTGGGGGGGGAGATCTCTGCAAGGGGACAGGGCTACGTGCAAGGAGTGTGGTGGGGATGGACCCCATCCCTTTGCAGCTGGGGAGGAAGATGAGGTAATGTGGGGTGGGTACCAGGTCCTGCAGGGCAAGGAAGGTTGGACATGCTGCCCACTTCTTTGCAACCACACAAATGCTGGCGCCTGCGTTTTGGGGGTACCGGGGGGCTTTGCCATCATCATATAGAGGGGGACAAGAAGCAGTCAGTCAGGAGGAGTGTTTAGAGGCCTGGGATGGCTCCCAAGCCCTCTACTCACACAGTGCTTTGGGGAAAGCCATTTCCATACCCTTTCTCTGTGTCTCACCACCCCTTGTTCCATCCCAGGGAAGCCCTCCAAGGGCTTGGCCATCCAGCTCCCAGGAAAGGTCTTCACTCACTTCCAGGACTGGAACACAGACCTTTATGGTGGGGATCGACAGCAGAGGAGCCTCAGTACCTATTACTGCCACTCCTTCTTTGATGCCATAACCTCTGGTGAGTGTTGGTTGGTGCAGCCCCCTCTCAAAACATGCGCCCTCACCCCGCTGCTGCAGCAGCTTGTTTCTGCTCTGATGAGCTCCAGTGGTGGGAAAGGTGGGTTTGACTGGTCCACAGCCCTGCTGTGTGCTCCTGGGGCTGGTGCCATCCCTGATGCACGTGGTTGTCACAGTGGAGTGCATCTTGGAGACACAGCAATGGCAGGAAGGCATCCTCAAACTTGGGCCATGGCAAGGCTGATTCACTGCAGGAGCTCAACCATGACAGGAGCCTTGAGTGAGAGCTATGGGAAGCTTTATCCTGTCCAGGCTGGAGTGAAGACAAAGGATTATGAAAGCAGAGGGGAGCAACTGGAAAGGCAGAAAGGGAGCATCCAAACCCTGAGCATCCCCACAGCACCACGGAGCTGCATGGGGAGGAGCAGGGGAACAGGGAAGCTGGGGGGGATTGGGATGAGGTTGCTCATCATCTGTGGACTCCTTCACTCCTCTCTCTGCCTCCCAGATGCAGATCACAACCTCTACATCTTCAAGGGCAGCCACTACTGGGTAGTGTCAGCGAGTGGCAACGCCAGCGACCCGCAGCCCCTGAGCACGCGCTGGCCCGGCCTCCCCGCGGCCATCGATGCCTGCGCCTGGTCACAGCTCACCAGCAAGTTCTACTTCTTCAAAGGTAACTGAGGCAAAGGCAGGAGAGTCCTCCCAGGGCTGATTGCCTGCTGCTCTGGCTCCCTGAGTCTGGCTGGAGCACTTTCTCCTGCTCCTGTGCCCTGTCCCTTCCTGCTGGGCCCCTCTCGATGCAGAGCTGGGGCATCGCTGGGTGCCAAGGGTGCAAAATCCCACAGGAGCCCTGGGCTTGGTGCCTGCCAGGGCTTTAACCAAATGGCCTTGTCCTGTATCACCCCCTCGTGCCTCAGTTTCCCCATTTGTCCGTTCAGGAGAGCAGCACTCAGCTGTTTAAAAACAAAAGCAGGTCACAGTATCACACAGTCATTTGGGTTGTTAAAGCCCTTGAAGCTGCTGCAGTCTCAGTCCTCTCCTCACCCTGTCCAGCACGGACCCCTGGCCCTCAGCACCTCAGCCCCACGGCTCTGGGATCCCTCCAGGGCTGGGCACTGCCCCAGCTCCCTGGGCAGCCTGGCACAGGGGCTGACACCCCTCTCAGGGAAACAGTTCTGCCTCAGCTCCAATCTCAGCCTCCCCTGGGGTAACCTGAGGCCAGTTCCTCTTGTCCCATCATTCATCACTGGGGAGAAAAGACTGACTCCCACCTCACTGCAGCCTCCTGTCAGTTGTAGAGAGTGATGCATCAAACCCAGGGAGAATTCTCAGGGGGAAATGCTCCCCAGGGTCATGGGGGAGTGACACGAGTGCGGTGTTGCCATGGTGCCTGTGCTTCCCTGCACTGGGCCTGGGCTGAGCTGCCCCAGGGAGCTGAAATGTCATCCCCATACCCAGCAGCGCACCCCATCCAGACAGGCAGAGGAAGGTCAAACCAAGCAGCCTTGCTGCCAGGGTCAGCCCCAGCTTTTAATGGAAACCAGTTGCCATCTTATCAGAAAAGGGCTTTGTTGCTGTGGCTGAGTGATAGCCAAGAGCCCCTCTCCCTCCCCAGCCCTCAGCCGCTCCCTCTCTCCCTCCCCAGGGCTTGGCTTGTGAGCAGAAAGAGGCTTTTGTCTGCCTGCTGCATGGGACAGGGCTCTGCAGTGACAGGGCTGTGGGGACAGGGCTCTGTGGGACAGCCGAGCGCTTGGCCCCAGTGCAGTGAGGATGCTGGTTCTCTGAGCCCAGGGGGATCAGAGTCTGTCTGTCCCAGGTCTGTCTGCAGGAGCCAGGGGAAGGTTTACAAGGGAGCAGATGGTGTGGTGGGCTAGCAGATGGTGTGGTGGGCTAGCAGATGGTGTGGTGGCCTGATGATCCCTTTCTGTGCCTTTCAAGCCCCTGAGCTACTGTGTCTCAGTTTCTCCCCAGTGCAGGGCCACCAAGATGCTGAGGGGACTGGAGCATCTTCCTTATGAGGAAAGGCTGTGGGACCTGGGGCTGTTCAGCCTGGAGAAGAGGAGACTGAGGGGGGAACTCATTCATAGTTACAAATATCTCACTGGTGGGTGTCAGGAGTTGGGGCAGCACTTTTTTCTACTGTATCTAGCAACAAGCCAAGGGGTGATGGGCTGAAGCTGTAACACAAACAGTTCCATTGAAACATAAGGAAAAGCTGCTTCAGTGTGAGCTGAGAGAGCCCTGGCCCAGGCTGCCCAGGGAGGGTGTGGAAGCTCCTTCCTTGGAGCTCTTCAAGCCCCACCTGGACACATTCCTGTGTGACCTGATCTAGGTGGGAGCTGCTCCTACAGGGGTTTGGGCTGGATGATCTCTAAAGCCCCTTCCAACCCTCACCACGCCGTGACTCCATGAGCAGCCCCGTGCTGATGCCACTCGTGTCCCCAGCAGGATGGATGTCACAGCTGCATGCCTGAGGCCACAGGGCTGGCGTTGAACCCCTCTAGGGTGACCTCTAACCCCTATCCCCCTGCTTTTGCCAGGTGGACGCTGCTGGTGCTACACAGGCTCCAGCTTGGAGCCGGGCTTCCCTCAGAAGTGCAGCTCCCGCGGGCTGCCCCGACACCCCGACACCGCCCTGTACTTCCAGCAGCTCCGGCGCCTCGTCCTTTTCAAAGGCCCCAAGTACTTTGTAGTGAGTGAGGAGAACCTGAGCCTGGAGCCCTACTACCCCCGCAGCCTTCGGGACTGGCAGGGGCTGCCCCCAGGCACGGCCGGAGCTCTCACACACCGCCACGGCTCCGTTTACTTCTTTCAGGATGAGCAGTTCTGGCAGTTCGACCAGCTCAAGCTGCAAGTGGTGGCCACTGGTAAATGGGCCACTCAGCTGCCCTGGATGGGCTGCTGGGATGCAAACGATGGGCAAGTGATCTTCTAAGCTTGGGAGTGATGGGATGTGAATGGGAGGAGCCGGATTGGACTTTACTCACTGTTGCCTGGGTCTGTGTGTAACTCTGGATCCCTATCCAGGGGCCAACTGCACAAGGAATGGCAGGTCAGGGCTGCCCCCTGGGCAGAGGATTGGTACCCTGGCACAACAGGGCTGCAGGATGGGGCAACCATCAGCTCAGGTGGTTCTGCTGCAGCCAGGTGAGCTGGAAACCTTGGGAAGCAATACTTTCTATTCAAAGACCTCAACAAAACTCCCTCATGGAGCCCGCAAAGCCCCTCAGGGCTGCTGACCTGAACACTTATACAGGCTTTTCCCAACCCAGCCTGGGGTTTGTGGATAGCTGAGCTGTTGTTTTCCTGCCATCAGGCAGAGAAGTGCCTCACTGTAGCTTGTTTTGGGGCTTGAGTGGCATTAAATAAGAGACTGAGAGCGTTTTGTGGTCAAAACAAAAAGAAGAGAGACATTTGGAAAAAGCCAAGAGGTGGGTTGTTGTTGAGTTTTGCCCCCACTGTGTGTGCAGACCCTCCTGCTCCTGCTTCCTCCCCTCCCTTGCCCAGGGATGGAGGATGAGCCCATGGCCTGCAGATGCTGGGCTCACAGCCCTGGTGAGGCAGCAGCTGGATACCAGATCCGTGGGATCTGTGGGGAGGAAGCAGAAAGGTTTGGTGTAGGAGCCTCTTTGGGGTGAAGGGAGGGAGGAGGTGCAGCTGACTTCTCAGGGAAGCTTCCCGATGGCTTTGGGCTGGCTGGCTGGCTTCTCTGGTGTCTAATAAGGGTTGTGCTCACCTGGGCAACCTTCCTTGAGTGCAGAGAAAGGGCTTGTCCTCTGCTCTGTCTCTGCAAGTGGGATCACTGTGTTGTGTGAGTCCTGTGCCCCTCTGTCACCATTGGATGAACAGGATTGAGAAACGGCTGGGGGAGGTGGGGAAGAGGAGAGGGTGAGGAGGACAGAGGGACATGCCTGTGCATGCAGCCTCCCAGGGGCTGCTCCCCTGCATACTCCTCATTCCTTTCCCAAAACAGCCTCCCCACCTGGAAACCTGTCTGCAAAGGGCCATCATCTCCCACAGCACTGCGGGAGGATTGTGGCCCTGAGGCTTCAATTCAGTGGCAGCAAGGGCCAGGCTGGGCAAAAAAACCTTCTTAAAGTGCTCTTTGATTGGAGCCCCTTGGGGATTTTCACCATGCTGGGGATGGATATGGGTGGGCTGTTGGTTCTCCCAGGACTCAGCCCAGCACTGGGTGCCCTGTGTCAGGTTGGTGGCTTTGGCACTGAGCTCTGGCTGGTGCTGCCATGCTGGGGTGCCACGATGAGGTGCCCTCCCTGTGGCACTGAGCTCTGGCTGGTGCTGCCATGCTGGGGTGCCACGATGAGGTGCCCTCCCTGTGTCAGCAGCTCTGCAGCATCCTCTGCTCCCCCTTCACCCACCCTAAACCTTGCCCCAGGGCTGGTGCTTCCCCAGGGTGTTTGGTGCTGCCAGATCCCAGCTGAGGTGTGGGTTTGGCAGGACAGAGAGCTAACATAAGCTGTTCTGTCTGTGCTCTGTGTTTGTGAGTGAGCCTTTCCTGTGCAGACACGGATGCAGGGACTTGTCTGCTCAAGGCTTAAAAACCTCAGGGGACTTCTAGTGTTGCCAAAGAAATGGGGCTGCATCATTGTTATGTGGGATTGAATGGTAACACAATGAGGTGGCTTGCAAGGGAGTGCCAAGGGCTTGGAGACCTGACAGCAAATAAAATGAACCTCTGCATGTGCAGTGGTGGGGGTTTCTGTTTGTTTTCATGTCCTGCTTTTGTGGGCTGGTTTCTTTCTTTCCAAAGGCAGTCTCCTGTTTCCTGAGAGGGCTGTGTTTCAGCTGCATGTGTTTGTGTTTGGGGCTGGAGTGGGTGTTGCTGAATGGGCTCAGCTTTCATGCTTGCTGGATCCCACTGGAAACTCACTGAGGGTGAAGAAAACATGGAAACACTCTCCCCTGCTTCATCCCAAATGACTGAGGATTCCTTCACACTTTGGGATGTGTTAATAGGGGCTTTTTTCCCCAGGATGAATTCATGCTATTGAGGTTTCCCACGTTTACCCCAGCCCGTTGCCCATCCCCATGGGACAAAGAGCACTCTGAAACCCTCCTTTGCTGCTCCTCTTTGCTTTGCTTCATGCTACAACATGCCAGGGCACCCTGTGCTGCCTGTGTTGAGTAGGGGCAGCATTTTGCCTGCAGGGAAGGACCTTCTGGGCTGGCTGGTGGTGCCAATGCTCCCATCTGCAGGATGGGCTGTGAAGTCTGCAGTGTGTTGGGGGTGATGGGAGGACTGATGAGTGTGTGGGGAGAGTGATGGGGAAGGCTGGCTCTGGATGAAATCTTGTTGTTAAAGGCTTGTGCTCTGGGTGCTGAGCTGGGTCAGAAGAGCAGCTTGACTTCTGCTCCATGTACTCTGCTCCCTGGATCCCTCTGTACCTCAGGGTGCTCCACACCTGCAGCTCTGTAGAGAAGCAACAGAACATTGTCCCCTTTCATGTCCCCTTAGGAGTGAGCCACACATCCCTTCTACCTTGGGACTGGAGGCTGAGGATGGGACAGCCTCAAATCCTCTCCTGTTTGGGGTTTTTCCTTTTCCTCCCTTGCTTGCCACCGTGTCTCTCCTGGGGCTGGGTGCTGTCACGGTGCCTTGGGGTCACAAGCTGCATGATGTTGCTGAGGGATGTGAACTCACACCCTGAACCATGCTGTGGCCCCACTGGGTGCCCTGCCTGACAGTCCTATGTCACAAGGGTCCTTTTCTCCTGCTGGGCTCCCTGGCAGGACATGCCAGGCACACACTCCTCCAGCCAGCCTGCCACACATTCCCCAGCCTGGGGGAATAGCTGGGATTCTTGCATTTCCTCCCCCAAAATGACACTGTCTGCACCAAGATCTGCAGTGAGCATCAGCAGCTGCCTCCAGGGAGAGGACAGGGTCCCCTGGCAAAGCAAGAAGCCTTCCAAGCCTATGGGAGGTTCCATTTTAGTCCAAACATGTGCTCTTTGCAGAAGTACCTGGGTGCTGGGCTGGGTCTGCAAGGCCTGGCTTGGGGAGGGAGTCTCTGATATTCCCAGCAATGCCCACTCACTCATGGAGTTGTTTTCTTCAAGCCCCAGCTCCTGGAGTCTTGCCATCCCTGGAGGAGCTCAGCTTTTGCCAAAGACCTCACCATCATGGACAATCTGGCAAGAAGCTGTATGGGAGCACCCTGCAGGGAAAGCCCAAAAGCAGGAATGCAAATAAACCCCCTTTGTTTCCCTAAAGAGGTTTGGGGAGAGAGGATTGAGAGACTGGTGCTGTGGTTTGCAGGTAGAGCTGCTGCATTTCCTCAGAGCTTGGGCTCAGCCCAAGGAGTTTGACCATTGTCAGGACCAGCTCTTGATGAGGCATCTGCCCTGAACCCCCAAGGCTTGGGGAAGCTCTCACCCCAGAGCTTGGCCTTCCAGCTCCTGATGCTGCTGTGCCCACATGGGGAGGGCAGCAGGGATGCAGCAGGACTGGTCTGAGCATCGATGTGGTCAGAGGTCTTGCTCAGCCTCTTCTGGGCACCCAACTGAGGGAGGGAGAGAGAGACCTGCTCAGGGCCACCCATGCTGGAGCTGCCCTGGTCAGGTGGGCTCCTTGCCACAGCATGTTTGGGTTTACAGTGGCGCTGCAGCAGTGTCTGAGCCTGGAAAACAGGGGCAAAAGTGTGGCTGCCAATTCAGAGGCACCAAACCCTGAGGATGAGGCTTTTTGGGCCTCTAGGTAATCTCACCTGCAGTACAGGTGGGTTCAGGAGTGGTGGAGATTGAGCAAATCCTCCCTCTTTTTGAGTTGTGAGCAACTGACAAGCTGCCTCTAACCCTCTCCTGCCCCTGAGCTGAGACCTCAGGGGAAATTCCCCCCTGGGATGGAATGGAGTGGGGGGGGGGGAACTGGGGAAGAAGGAGCAGAGCTGCTGGAGGAAGAGCAGGCACTGAAGAGTTAATGGGGAGTGTTTGCAGCCAATCCCTTGTCACCAAGGAGCAGAGAACAGCACTTGGGAAGAAAACAAACCACCCACACAGCCCCCAGGGGACCCCAGCGGGACGGTGGCACCGAGCCGGGTGGCAGAGAGCGAGTGGCAGCGGGTGAGTGTGGCTGCTGGGGAGATGGGTTGGGGGCACAGCTGCCCAGAGCAGCCCCCTCCCCATCAAACCCTTTCCCCCTCCCATCTCCTGCCAGGCTTATGGCAAGATGTGGGGCACCCCCGAGCATCCGTCCCTACGAGTCCAGCGAGCAGTACCTGTGTGCCATGAAGGAGGATTTGGCCGAGTGGCTGAAGGAGCTGTATGACCTGGACATCGAAGTGGGCACCTTTGTGGAGGTGCTGGAGACGGGGGCTGTGCTCTGCTCCCACGCCAACAACGTCACCCACGTGGCCGGGGAGTTCGCCCGCTCCTGCCCGGCCACAGCCCAACGGCTCCATCTGCCCTGTGCCGGTGTCGCCTGCAACCTCGCGGCACAACCAGGCACCTTCCAGGCCAGAGACAACGTCTCCAACTTCATCCAGTGGTGCAGGAAGGAGATGGGTATCAAAGGTAAGGTGCCAGGCTCCAGCTGCTCCCTGTCCCCCCCTAGGCAATGGCTTTTCAGTCGCTCCTGGTGGCCCCCTGGATGTTTTCCCACGTGGCCCCCAAAATGTCACCTGGGCATCAGGCAGCAGCCACATGTGTCCCCGAGCTGGGATTTCTTGCACAATCTGCTCTGGGCTCAGCAGCAGCTTTGCAGGGTGCTGGCACACATCAGGCATTTGCTTGGGTGCAGATGTGTGCTGGGGGGATGGTGATGGGCAGGACAAACGCTGTGCATGGCGTGATCCCGGCCATAAGGACGTCAGGAACAGTCCTGGCTCTGAGCAAAGGCTCTATCACCCTGTGCCCGCCACCAGTGAATGTCCTAGAATGGGCATGGGCATGGAGTGACACCTTCAGAGCACCCAGCCACTGGCTTTTGTGGTTTTGGGATGCCATCAAAGAGCTGCAGTCGGATGAATCCCGACTCTTGTTGGACTCAACCACGTCCCTAGCGGGATGTCTCCAGGCAATAACATCCCTTCAGGTGGGATTTGCCTCCACCTGTGACCCCTGTCCCCTTCACCTGCCCTGCCCCAGATGTGCTGATGTTTGAGACAGAGGACCTGGTGCTGAGAAAGAACGAGAAGAACTTTGTGCTGTGCCTGCTGGAGCTGGCACGCCGTGCCGCCCGCTTCGGCATGCCAGCCCCGACCCTCGTGCAGCTGGAGCAGGAAATTGAGGAGGAGCTCCAGCAGGACCTGGAGCTGCCACCCCCTGACAAACCCCGTCCCCGTGCCCCCAGGAACCTCAACAACCTTGACCAAATGGTATGGAGGGGATGGAGAGAGATGGGGATGGGAGTTGAGGGGGATGAGGTTGATGGGATGGGGATGGGGTTCAGGGGGATGGGGATGGGGTTCAGGGGGATGGATGAGGTTGAGGGAGATGGGGTTGAGGGAGA